>AYEL01073741.1:0-45914 GCA_000484575.1 Olivierus martensii
AGAGAAAATTAGCAATTTAATATTTAAACTGTTAGATAGAAAAATATCACACAAAATATTTTTGGTTTTTTAAATATAAAAATTATGATTAAATATTTTAATATTTAAAAATAATTTTTAATTAAGATATTTCTATCGCATTTTCTTAATTAAAATATATAAGTATGTATAATATTTGACAAAACATAAAACATGTTAAATACTTTATGTTGTAACCTGAAGAAAATTTAATGTTTTCTTTGTCAAGATTTTATTTTTATACTTTGAGTAATAAACCCATCACTCTCGAGTTGGTTCATTTTTATATTATGGTAAATCTAAGTAAAGCTTTTGGATCTAAAGTAATTTATTTTCAACTTTTATAATAATCTGCATTGTTCTCATTAATTACTCAATCAAGGGACAATAAAATTTCAGCTGTAAATATATTTAAATCATAAGCTTTTAAAGTATATTTTTAAAGTTTAATATACATAGTAAATTAATTATATTTTATTAAAAGAATTTAAACCAGTACAAAGTGGGGATTTATAGTTTCCAGAACAGATTATACGGATAATGTAACGAGGTCATACTTTATTCGAGTTTTGTGTAAATTTTATTTAAATAAATTAACAATAGATAATAGAAAACATGATATAGTGAACATAAAGTCTCTATACAATGATGTGATTATAGCAGATTATATGTAGTCATCGTAAAATATTCACTATGATTTTTCCTGCATTGTAAGCATTGTACTGTACTATAAAAATATATTTATTTTTAAACTTCCTTAATTTTTTGCTACATAGAATTTAACCTTTGCTATATGGTATGATATTCTATATTATCACTAATGGATTGATGACTCATTTTGTTTGATATCTAAACAATCAAATCCGTGAAAAGCCTGAACTTGCTATTATCAAAATAGAGTTTAATAAAAGGAAATTATTTTGTTATATACAAAATAATGATTTTCTAATGGTAAATAATATAAGTTTGTAGAATATTTCTTAATTATTGATGTGATACTGAAGATAGATTATCCGATTATAAGTAAAAAAATATAGAGTTGTTTCGTTCTGGGAGAAAAAACTCGAAAGACGTGTCTTTTGTTTCAGTTGGAGCTTTTTTCTTGGGTACCAATAAAAAGTAGTAACATAACATGTCAAAACAGTTTTATTAGTGCAAGTCACTCTTTTCATAACTGAAATTAGAAACATAATTAGAACTGGGATGTATTCTATTCTATGACATAAAAATATAAATTTTTTTGACATATACGTGCATTAAATTAAATTTTATTTGTCATTAAATTTATAAAGCAATTTGTTTTCTTTAGCTTATATATATGTTTGGTTTGTTCCTAAAGCTGCGTATTTATTTCATGAACCATTTTCTCAGAGGAGTCATTCTGAACAAAGTTTTATATTTGTGTTGTAATGGAGTAAGAAATCACGTTTTCAATATTCTATCACTATTAATTAAATATGAAGTAGGCATATATACGTTATCACAATTAAAATATCCCAGAAACTTCTATGCTAAAGAGAAGCTTTAATGATGCTTATTTTATAGTAATTTAAGATATTGTTAATTTAATTACTTAAAAATTCAAATGTTTTAAGAAAATTTTGAAGATTTAAATATTATTTAGAAAACATATCTTGATATCGTGAGGAAAGAGCAGCTTTTACTGACTAAAAATCATGAATTATACTAAAATTAAATCATGAAAAAATGATTGAATATATATTAAAATAATATTTTTCGTTAAAATGAAAATGTTATTTTGACAAGAAACAAAGTAGATTTCAGGAAAAAGCTTTACTTTTAATGTTAAATATACTTGTTTCTTCAAATGTTATTCTCATTCCTGCAGTATTTATGAAATTTCAATGAACACTATCCTTTTACATTGATTCTTAAAGCTTGACGTACTATGTTCAAACAATTATTGGATAATTTTAATTTGAAAATTAAGCATCTACTTCGCAGTAATTATAATAAACTACTGATTTTCCCTAAATTTGCAACATATAAAGATATATTATTGATGATATTCTATACACAAAGCATACAGTTTTTATGTGAAAATTTACTTTCATTTTAAGATACTGCAAATATATAATTTTATAATGAATAATATGTTTAATTATACCATATTCGATTAATAATTAAAAAAAATAATGAAATTTGAGTTTTTGGAAAAATTTCAGTTTTGATTAATACAGTTATAAGGTTAAAAAAATTAGAATATCATGATTAATAATTTAAAAAAAAATAATGAAATTTGAGGTTTTGGAAAAATTTCAGTTTTGATTAATACAGTTATAAGGTTAAAAAAATTAGAATATCAAACAAATTATTGACAGTAAACATATGGAAAATGGTTTTCTCCAAATGATTCGGAGCAAGAAAAAAAGATTAGAATTTTAAATTGACTATATTAGAATTTTAAAAAAGTAACATTAATTTAATCTTAAAAAGTAGGCCAAATTCATAATAGAAAATGCAAATTTGGAATTTTATAGTAATTGATTCAGATTAGTATTTATTTATTTATTTATTTATTAGTGCTATTAATAATATAATATATAATATAATATAGTATTAAAAACTTATAAGAGAGCGGTTGGAAGGATAAACAAGAGAACGAAAATGATACAATACTGTAGTTGGTTTTATAGGCGATATTATACTAAACATTGCTAAAATAATGAATTTAATGAAATATTCTAAACTTAAAAACATTCATTTTAAATTCTCATCATATGTCAGGCTATTAGGTAATTTATAATCAAATTTATTATTTCATAGTTTGATTAGTTTTTATTATGTTCTTGTAATAAACCAAACCAAAAATAATAATTTTAAGCGTCAAAATAATTAAAATGAAAAAAATTACAATTAATAAAATAAAATCTATAGAAATTTGCAGTTACTTAACTTCTCATTAGATGGCACTGTATGTCTCACGAATATACCGGCAGTGAAAGTTTGGGTGAAAGACCACGAGTATTGATGCGTATACTATGATGCGTGATAGGTTACTGTGTGAGTGAATGAGATACATGCACGTGACGTCAGAGCGGTAATTGTGTCACGTGATAGAAGGGAAACAATCAAAACCAAAGTATTATACAGTCAAGGTTAATAAAGGTTGGCCACTCTGAAAGTCAGCCAATCATATTAATCCATGGTCGCCTACGTCATCACTGCTACTGCCGCAAGCTTGCTTCTGTCAAGATAACATGAATTGATACCATTAATATTAAACCTATATTGGTACCATGGTTGGGATTTTCTTAGATAAACAAAAAAACTACATAAAATAAAAACAATGAAAAAGTATTAAAAATACAAAAAGAAAATAAAATAATAAACTAATAAGCGAAATAATTTTTCCAAATTTATTTTTGATTTGTTACAAAAACAATTCATCCTGAAAATGAAATATTTTTTTTCTTATTTTATATCTGAGTTAGATTTAAGTCATTACTTTTTCTTTCTCTCTCTTCAATTGCCTGCTGTTTTTTATTATTGTATCTGATACGTCAAGAAAAAGTCGATCTTCGCACCCAGTTGTTTATTCACCAAAGATGTTTTTCTTCTGTTCATTTTTTGATTAAGAATTTTTAAATTCATTCACCAAACTGATTACTATCATTCAAGTTAACAAGTAAAACCTCTTTACGTTTAACTTTAGCCATCTTGAACGACTAAAATTTTAGTTTCGATATATCGATGAATTTTAGATGATTAAGCCAAAATGTAAACTCTTCAGTTGAACATCTTCTACTCAATCCACTCGGTCGACCGACCAAAAATCGCCTAATGTAAAATGTCACTTTATTGATAACATTTAAAACGTTTAGTCTTTTACAATCCGAGTAATTATTATATGGAATTTTTTTATTAATGAAAAACGATCTGAAACATTAATAAAATAATGAAAATGGATGATTTTGTAACAGATTTTCATGAAATTTCTTATTATATTATCTTAAAACTTTGGAAATTATTATAAGAAAATTAACTTGAAACTATGGAGATTATTCGTGATTGAATTTGCGTTACATGGGTGATTTTTGCAAAGAAGATGCGGGTGCTGAACCACCCTATTTCTTGAACTGAAATTTTGCACTGTATCCTCTGAAAATTATATATTTATTCCTACTAAGTTTCAGCAAAACTTAAGAGCTTGGAGCAGGGATCCCTAGGATTTACATTCAAAATATACCTTAGATAGTAAAAGAGTTCAAATTGGGATTTTTCAATTCATATATGAAGAAAAATTCTTATGCATTTTAATTAATTAGTATTTAAATGTTGATAAATATTCCTTTAATGAATATTTAAAAATTATTAAACTATTAATATATATATATATTATCTCAGTTCTGTTTTGAAATGATTAATAATGATACGAAGCTGATTCAAAAATTTTTTCTGATTCTATAATCAAAGGCACAACTTTGATAAATAACAGAATTTTTATGTAAACTTGGCTAGAGTAATTTAAGGATTTCATGCCAGTAGTTTCAAATTATATCTGAAATTTTTAATTTTAGAGAGCGAGCGAGAGAGAGAGAGATAGAAACTCTAGCGAAATTTGAAAGTAAGTTTACTATAGTTCTGTTAGAAATTCTCCCTAACGAGGTTTTAATGAATCAATAATTCATAAGAAAAGATAAAATTTTTCTAGGTGTCGTTTCTTGATAAAACTGCATAACTTTTCAAAAAGTAGATTGGAGATTTACTCTTAATTCATTAAATCTGCTGACATTTTCTTTACTGCGATTTTTTTCTTTTATTTATTTTCATAAAGTTCGTTATCATTTTTTTTACAAAAATTAATTTATTTTTCGTATATATATATATATATATCTTTAAAAGTTTTTAAAACAACCATAAAATTAAATTAAAAATTAATACTGTTAAGTGTCTACTTGAATTAAATTAGTTAAGAAAATAATTGAAGTAGGAAATTAAGTTGAAAACTGATGTTTTAACTAACAGGGCGTTTACTGTCAAAAATGTCAACAACTGAATAACATCGGTAATTAGATTGCTCACCTATTCCCTAGTTTGTATTAACGAATGAGAGACTGTCAAACTTCAGAACGATTAAAAGCCAGCAGAAATATTCCCCAAGGGTACACATTGATGATCTCCTCATTTCACCATAAATCTTTCTTTCAATTTAGTTATGGCACATGCAACAAATCTTTGCGTTTTATTTAATTGGATCATTTCACATATAAGTAATATAATTGGATATAATTTAAAAGATTAAGAAAATTCATTTAATATTTGACTACTTCAAACTTTAAATGCCTAAAGATACGAGTAAAAATTTCGTTTTAATTGTTCATTACTTAGAATGATCTTTTTTTAAAGTCTGGTTGAATTATCATAAGTGAGACAGATTTAAATTTAAATTTTAAACAAAATTTAAAATATTCTTGAAACATTGGAAGTCATTATACTTATAATTAACATAAAAAGACAATATTTTATAAATAAAAAAATATCAATTTTTTTTAAATATTTATCTCCAAACAATATGTTTTGTTTTTAAAAAAATATATATATGTAATAAAAAATTCTTAATGGTGCGTATGCAAGTTCCTAGTTTACCGAATATCTAGCAATATAATCTAAAATCACTCTGAAAGAACCATTATCATGTTAAATTATGATAATCACTTCCTTTGAAAATCATATTTATAGCAGGATTTGACGCGAAAACTTTCCTATACTACACTAGAGACTATTCCGACTTTCTGATGCGAAAAACCACGGAATTTTCAATTCCTGCTACCTATGAATTTTTTCTCTTTTGAAAAATTTGATTTATAAGTTAAGTATGTAAAAAATTGATAGGAATAGTTGTATAATGAAAACTTTAATAGTAAAAGTATCAAAGTAATGAAAATTATATAATAGTAGTTGCATTAAGATGCTCTATGAGAATAAAACTTGATTGATGCACAGCAATGATAATTAAAATTGAATAAAGAATTTTAATCTTAAATTTAACGCTTAGATTAATTTGAAAAAACTTATTTTAATTTTAATAATAATAGTATTTAATCTGAATAAAAATATTCATATTTTAATGAATACTTTAACGAAATTACAACATTTAAGCAATTATAATTTCTAATGTCAGTAATTGAGATAGTGAGTAATTATATTTATTGAATTATTTAACTTGTAATTCAATATATTAAATAAAAAAAATTCGAAATCTATTTTTAATAATCTCAATAAAATAAACAATTCTCAAATCGTGAAGAATCTGAAAATAGGCTCATTGTCATATTTGATAGGGTTTCTATCTTTGAAAAATATTATATATATTTTTTCTTGTGAGAAAAATTCTTTAAAAATTTAATTTAATTAATTTAAACATTTATCTGGAACCAAATTTATTGTTATATTTTTTAAAATATTGATGAATTTCTTACTTTAGGATTTAGTTAATGGCTTATCATATTAATGAAAAACTTATAAATGTTCTGTGAAAATTTAATTTCATAAACATTAAGTTTGAAACATTATAATATGGTTTAAAATAAATATTTTAACACGTAAAAATACTTTAATTGTATTAATGTTTATTCAAAAGTATAAAACTATCTACTTCATATTTATTTTTTAGATATTCGAGGAAATACTGTACTTTAATGCTTATTAAATATTTTTATTGATTTTGGCGTGCATATAATAAGTTGATTGATTAATAAACTTAAACGATATTTATTTCTTGGCAATCATAATTCATTGTATTCATATAAGTAGGCTATTTGCTTTAGTGAATTTAATATTTTGTATTCCTCGATATATCGAAACTTCTAAGAAAATAAACTATTGTCTCGGATGAAGGAAATTGATGAACTATATCGTGAAAGGTTGTTGATTTATTATAAATAAAGGGAATTTTGATTGCTTTACTTCTTTTCAAAATCACAATAGACAAAATCGATTGTTTCCTATTCGATTAATTATCGCGTTACTTTACATTTTATTGAATGTCATAACCTCGAATATCTAAATTTATTTCGCTTATATATGAAAGTTTCGTATGAAATTCAAAAACGAATGCTTTCGAAAAAATTCTTGCCAAAAGTTCATTTTTATTTGAAAAAGAATTTTATCTAAGCAATGAAAGCAAGATTAATTTCGGAAAGTTTTCACAAAATATTTGAGAACGGGATAAATTTTCTTTTAACAGTAGTTGATTTTAACTGATACTTCATCATATTCAAAAGCGGATCAATAAAGATAATAGAAAGTTTCTACAGTATCTTCCACGGGAGACTTTTGTACCCGACCAGTCAACATGGCAGGTATTCTCGCCATAAGTTTACTTTGTGGATTTTCAAACAGAGATCTTCTTTTAAGTTTACAAGTAATGGAATAGACTTTCAAGGGAGAAACTTAAATGATTAAAAAGATTTACATTTTGTAATGTTTTTAAAATCTTTTCCAGTGATTCGTTCTCTTTAAAATTATAAGAGCCATTCACCAATATTAGATTTTTGTATATATACTCAAACGGATGTTTTACAAATACATATATAACTTATATACAGTAAATATTTTCAGAATATTGTACTAAATTGCCGACTCTGATTCTTTCTGCCAGTTCAATATAGAGATTTCACGAAATGGTTTTCTCACATTATTAATACCAAACCGGTAGATATAACACAGTTTTTATGGATCCAATATGTCAAATATCTTCAACACGCTGTTGTCTTCTAACAGTATTGTAACTGTCACACAAGATGCCGAAAAGTGGCAAAAGGACAAACTATTGTGTCAAAAACTGGGTGACACAGTGTCCGAACATTTTGGTACTGTCACACATTGTTTCAGGTCAGGCGTCCGCAATTTTGACAAGATGCCATCTACAGTCCGTTTTATATCTCTTCTTGCTAGAGAAAAAAATATTTTCTTTATTTCTTAGATGACCAGAAGATGGTTACCGAAACAGATCTTTTGAGGGAACAGATGTGTTTTAGTTCCATTGCAAACAGATGTTGCTTTTGACGGGGTCAGAGAAACTTATGACTGCCAGAAAAAGAGCAAATGGAAATTTCTTTTACAACTGAAATTTATTTTATTGCTGTATAAGTCATATGTATGTGAAGGTGATTAAGAAAACGAGTTTTTCTCTTTTTTTCCTTATTATGTATTTTCTTTTTTAAATAACTTTTTGAATTAATTCCTGCTTATTAATGGCAGAAATACTTTCGACAAGAATATTTAAATAATAATTATCTTTTACAAATTAAAAGAAATACGACTTTAAAATCATAAATTAATAATAATTAAATGAATAAATCGTTTTAATTTTTAAGTTTTTCTTTGTATCGTGATGATTTATTATTACTATTATTATTATTTAACGTGTAAAACAAAAAATAATTTTTTTGTTTATTAAAATTATCGTCGAGAAGCGTTAAAAAAGTAATATTTGTAGTTAACTATAATGATTTGTAGGTTACATAAAATTCGATCTAATAATGCAGCACTAGCTAAAGAAAGATTCTGATAATGATACATATTACGAATTGATAGAAATAACAGCTTGTAAATATCATTTAATCATTCTGATAAACTGCGACGACAGCAGGAAATAGTTCAGTCTCTCAGTTCCGGTGTTGAAGCCATTTAGAAGATTGCAATCAAAGAAATACCAAACGTCATCACATTGATAGGGCGATAAATATAGTAAATGCGAATTATCGTCAGCTAAATAAATACTTATGTCAAAAATATGCAACAAATTACGTAGCAAAGATGTAACTCATGCATTAAAATTTACATATAAAGGTTAATATCGGCGCGACATTAAATGATATGTTATGAACTGACAATTTATAGAATTTAACTTTAAATTTACTATGAATTTTATTAGCAAGAACATTTAAACATATTTAGAAATATTTAAAATTTGTAAAAATAGATGTTAATTATTTATAAGTAAATTTTTATTGTGAGAATGGGCCTATCTATACATCCATTAGTATTTATATAAAAAATAATATTATCATATTAGCATATAATATCATTATTTAATCTATTTTCTGAAGGAAAGTAAAGCATATAAGATCGCCATATTGTCTGCTGCCTATTTATTAGTGGTGTGTCCCTTATTAATAATTCTTGAGCTATTTAATAAATTTCTATGAAATTCGGTGGTAATGTTCAACCATTAATGATAACCTCGGAGCTTTATCATTTAATCTTCTAGCTTCAACTATTTAAAAATGGTTGATATTAAAACTTTGAAATATTCTCTTAATATATTTTTTAATTAATCAATGAATTTTATGAAATTTAACGAGATGGCCAAGCAATAGGAACATAAAAACTGGCTTTCCTGAAGCTTCAGTTAAACCGGTAGCATTTACCATTTAAAAATGATAGGCATTCAAACTTCTTGAGATGTCTCTCTAATAACTATTGAACTATTTGATTAATTTTTATGAAATTTATAAGGATGATCATGTAATTAATATTAAATTTTAAGCAAGATTGATATAACGTAATCAATTTAAAAAGGGCGAATCCTCGAAATTTTAAGGCTTCACTATAATAATCATGGAACTATTTAATAGTTTTTTATGATATTCAACTTATAGATTATGCCATTAAAGATGACATATTTTAATATATTTTGATGACGTATATTTTAATTTCATATCTTTATTCATTCCGAAACAGAGAATACGTTCGGAAAGTTAGGAATTAGTACTTTCCAGTAATGCTTGTTAAACGTTATAATAAATAGGGCAATATTAATTTTTATAAAAATTTCCTAAATCTGAAATGGTTTTCTATTTTGTAATATAAAGATAAATAGAATTCTTGGATATTTTTATAAACTAATATAAAAGTAAACTAAAATAGTAATCATAAATAAATTAGATAATTCTATTATTAGCTACTGCTATGTTTGTTTGCTTTTATATAAATTGTTTTTTGTTATATTTAGGTAATGGTATATTTCGTTATTTTTATTGAAAATTTAATTATTAATATTTTATAAATACAAGGAATTATATTTTAAATATATAATAAAATTTAAATATCGTCATATTGAATAAAAGAATAATTATTAAAATTTTGAATTAAGTATAGCATATACATATTTTAATGGTCGTAATTCATGTATACCTTCTTCTCATTAAATAAATAATAATTTTAGCCATTTTTGCCAAATTTCAAGTTAACAAGCTTTGCTAGAAGTTCAAACTGATATAATTGGATGCATATAAAAATTTAGAAAAAAAAATTAAATTATTTATATTCTTATAACTAGAAACAGACAATTGAATTATGTTCTGTTGTGATTAAACATTAGCAGGAAAAAAAGCACAGAAACATATCACGCACACAATCTCGAGTTACTTCAGTAAACAAGAGTTGTGCATGTTATAGGAACACATGTTAAATATTACTGCATAGACTTTAAATATATTCGATATATCATTTTTATTTTGTAAGTTCAATCAAACTTATAATTTATTTTTCGAGTTTTCTAAAGAAACTGCAAAAAATATCATAATCAAAATTGAAAAAAAAAAAGTAAGTAAAGTAAAGTAGTTTAATGTAAACTTATATTTTTCATTTAATATAATAAATAATTTTATCTAAGCAAAACATATAAAAGGCAATTGTGATAATTTCTGATTTAGCATATACTGAAGTACTGTAATACATTTTTATCATTTGTTGAAACGATTTCTAAACAATTGTTTAAAATTAAATCAGTAAAGATCAGCATAAGAAGAGTGTAGCTCAAGAACTGTTACTACTATTTTAAAATTTAACTTTAGAAATTTTATATAAGTCTACAAATTTGTAAAATAAATTTTTATTTTGGTTATCGAATACTGATTTATTTTCATTATTAATTATAAAAGTGATAATGAATTGTTTCTTCAACCCAATATCGAACAATTGTATTTGGCAGACTACTTATTATCTATAGTATAACCTCTGCCCAAAAGAGGAAGAAGAGTGAGACCAAGAATCTCAGGTTAAAGTGGGGACATTCAAGAGAAGAATGATCTAATGGACAAACGGATTCTATGAGAAACGGCCCAACGTCCGGACTGGGTGGGTCTGAATTTAACGTTGGAGGTTTACATCTTTTATCCACAACGTCACAAGCAATCTGAGACCGTCTTGATGTATGGCTTCTTATCTAACGTCGGCCTTCTTGTCTGTCGGAAATTTTTCCTACCAATCCCCCCAGCTATCTTTAGGTTTCTGTCACTTCTTCTTGTATGTGTTATCGTTGCACATAAAATCTTCCAGTCTGTGGCCAGAAACACCCTTTCACTGCTCTCGGGAACATAAAGATGACACATGGCTTTTCTCTACAGTAGCGTTTTGGCAGTTAGTTGGGCGGGTTTCACACACGTCTGGACATGACGTACTAAATAGCGGTTTCTCTGAGATCCAGTAACTATGTGACTCAACTTTCAACCAGTTTTCCAAAATATTTTCTATGCATTAAAAAACATAAAATAAAATTCAAAAGCAAAACATACTTAAAGTTTATATTAAACGTCGCATTAAAATATTTGAAATACTCCAATTTGCCAAATATTACCAAAAACAAAATATATTACCAAAAACAAATATTTTTGGTAATATTCCAAAAATGGAATATTACCATGCCTTTATGTAATAAACTTAGAGGGGGAAAAAAGAAAATTTCTATATTAAAGAATCATCTAATCCACATAAATTTATTTTATTTTTAGAATTAAAATCAAATTCTCCTAATTTCTACATAAAATATTAAACTGAATTTAGTTAAAAACATTAAAAAACTAACAATAGAATGTTAATAGTAAATAGCAAATTCGTTTAAAATCGCATGCAATTCTTATCGATTTTTATTAAAAAAATTTTTTTATTATTATTTTTAATTAGTATATTAATTTTTTTTATTAATTACACGAGGTTATATTTGATTTTTATTCAAGGTAATAAATTAATTTATTCCACTTAGACCCTATATTTAAAATAAATTATTTTAAACTCCGTGTTAATGTAATAAAATTATTAAATTTTTAACTAGGAAAGCAATTTTAAAATATGCATTTAAAATAATTAAAATGAAAACATAATTACAGTACGTGATTACGTCACTATATATGAAAAATAAATAAAAATAAGAGTTTAATATAATTATTAAGAAAATAAGATTTAACCTAGTTATAACCACTATGGCAATAGATAACTGAATATGCATCAAGCTATGAATAGTGATGGTTATATATCTATATTCACGGTGTATAAGAGAAGAAATGCATTTTAAACTTCATTTATATATACGTTTGTCAATAGATAAAGAGGGAAGATTCATCCATCTGCTTTTACTGAACGCTTTCGTTCATTGGACACAAAATCAATTCGGCTTTCTCTTCATTACCAGACTCTTTAAACGGGTAATCACAGACACAAGACGGTCTGGTCGTTAATGAGGTCACAGAGCAGGGAACTTGTTCTAGCGGGTTACTTATATTTCTTTCTTTCTTCTGACATACCAACACACGATTTTTATTAACGTCTTTTGTTTTCAAGTAAATAGATATCGATAATAACCAGTTGTGTTATTGATCTTGACAATTTGCTACGGTATACCGCTAAAAAGAATTGAACTTAGTTCATACCGAGCTTTTGTTATAGAATTTTTTGTAATAATAGCAACAATAATAAGTAAAAATTAATTTGATAATATCGTCTCTCTTATTTTTGGAAACGAACAGGAAAAACTTCATTCTTTTTTTTTATTTCTCTTTTTTAAACAAAGCAAAACTTCATAATGTAAATAGACTTGTAATTTCGATTCAATAACAAATACGATTACGGGCATACATATTATCGAATGTCGCAAGACAGGCGTATAATATATGAAGTAAGTGACATCATAAAATATTTTACAGCCAAAATAATAAAACTATGCCTCTAGGGAAAAGCAATATATAAAACGGCATTCTTGTATGGGAACTTGGAATTTGACTTGCACCATCTATTGACTTAAAAATAGCAAAAAAAAATTGGTGAAGTATCTAAGGATTTTCTCTATGTAGTAAAGTCAGCATAAATCCAATTCATTAATTAAAAATAAATATTTGCTGTGATTCCGTGATATAGATTTCATTTCATTAAGTATTACACCAATATATGCATTCTCCAATAAAAAAGTAACCGATAAAACCGATTCCTTTATTCTTTCTATCAAATTATTTATAATTTAATATTTTTTGTTATAATATAAATTATTGTTTTATATATTTAATTGATAATATGCAGCTATGACAATATTTAATTATTAAATCATTAAATTTCTGTGTTATTACTTTACAAATCTATTGAATATAATTTCTAGAAGTTTCCTACTTAAGAATGAAGAAAATTTTATTTCAATCTAGGCGGAATATATAAGTATACTATAGTGTAGAGATAAATTCAGTTTATACATTATTGTTATTTAAGTGCAATTTTATGTAATTATATTTCAATATTTTATTAAATTTTTTTAATGCAATATGGATTAGAATTGATATGCATTAAAGTAAACAAATTATATGCATTTAGTTTATCAAATTAAACTAAAATTTTATTTTTATATATAAAAATTTCTTCACTATATATTAAAATAAATATTTCTGATAATGAATAAATTGAATAAATATAATCTTATAATCTAAATCTTTTATAACTTGATATTGCTTTTATTAATTAATTTAAGGTAGTAGTTTATTTACGTACAAATAAATAGGTTATCAGACATTAACTGGTCATTTCTGGTTCATAATTTTTCTTACATGTTTAGGAACAATCATATCAATTGTCAGGTCATCTTGATATCATATATTAGTTCATATTTGTGATAGTACTATTGTCATGTCATAATGATATCATACATATCCATGCTATTTTACGTCGACATCCACTGTTACGCCATAATGACGTCATGTCAGAGTTATAGCAACGAACTTTTGGGAGTCTGTGACCAATCCCAGAATTATGCTAACAATAATCTCGCATATCGTATGATGTCATAATTGTGCCTCATGATTCCTCTCAGATTTCTTAATCTGAATCTTAATAGTATTCCAATCTTAAATCTTTCTAGATAATAGTAGGACCCAATACAACCAAAATTCCAACAAAAGTCTGAAGGATTAATCACTTGCTTTCATCGCGACCTCAAAATATTTTAACCCGGAAGCAGTTTTGATCCAGAGTACCTTATGGTCACAGGAAGTTATTTTACAAAGTTTGATCCTGCTAAGTCAAAGAGTATGTGATTCTATGGAGAACAAAGCCAAATAGACAAACATTGATTTTTTATATGTAGAGCTTATTTATATAACTTTGTATTTTTTATGTAGCTTATATTTTATATATTTTTTAACTTTTAGCTTTATATCTGATGATTCACAATCAAAATTTTCATAAAAATATGAATAACCATTTGATATACAGTGGTGCTTCTCAATTCGATGTCCCGCAATTCGTCAGTCTCGTAATTCGTCATTTGAGTTTCGCGGTTGGCGCATGCGCGTGCATGGAATTGTCTGATGTCATTTGCTGTTTGTTAGTTCTTTTTTATCCTTTATCCTAAATATAAACTGCAGATGATTCAGGAATTGAGAACATTGACAAGGACAACAGATGCACTGCTTGTGTTAACATTCTGGCAAAGATGGACCAAGAACCCATGTTGCTCCAGCACTTGCTGATGTCAGTTGAAATAAACTTTTTTCTTAGTGGATTCAACAATAAACAAAACTTCAAATACTGGTCCAGTGAAAATCCTCAAATTTGTCATGAAAAACCTGATATAGGTCAGAAAGTTGTGGTATGGTATGCAGTGGACATGTGTAGGATTATTGGCACCTAATTTTCTGAGGATTGTGCTGAAAGTGCAGTAACTATGAATGCCAACCACTATGGGTGACATGTGAAATTTCCTCATGCCAGAATTGCAAGCAAACAATTGGTGAACAACATTTGGTTCCACAAGACAATGCAATGCAATGGCATACACAAGTATGGCTCTACTCCAAGAGTTGTTTTCCCAACTGTCTGTTGTGAAATTTCCTCATGCCAGAATTGCAAGCAAACAATTAGTGAACAACATTTGGTTCCACAAGACAATGCAATGGCATACACAAGTATGGCTCTACTCCAAGAGTTGTTTTCCCAACTGTCTGATCTCCCACTTTGATGATTTGACTTGGCCCTCCCACTTTCTAGATTTAATAGTTTCAGACTATTTCCTCTGGGGGTAACTTGAAGGAGAGTTTTTGCCCATCATTTGCACACAATTGAGGAGTTTGAAGATTGCCATCTGTTGTGAAATTTGTGCAATTACATAGGACATGGTGCTACATTTCATGGATGTCTTCCCATGTTGCTTCGAACAGTACACCCATGCAGGCAGAGGATATTCAGCGGACATTGTTTTCAAGAAGCACTGATATTTGTACACTGTATATTGCATTGAATGTATATATGCAGTCTTCATTTCATGGCAAAATAAAGTTGTCACAAATTCTCATAGTGTTTTACTTGTCACCTGAAATTGATAGCAACAATACATGACACACTGTATATATTTTTATCTTTTTCATGGTTTAATGTAATGAGGGCCACTCACATTATTTATGAGTATTGGAACGAAATAAATAAATAAGTCCTTGCTTGGATAGTTCATTAAAGATTCTCATAATCAGTTTGCAACATATAATATACAATAAATCATAGAAATACATCTCTCAATATACCTTGAAGAAAATCTTTTTCAAATTGGGAGAGCAAAAACACAAGCAGACTTAAGAGTTTGCAAATATTCTGAAGATTATGAGCATAAATATATTAAAAAATAACTGAATAACTAAAACTATACATGAAACCAGCATGTAAAAAACAAAAACACTTTTTTAAAGCAGTCTGGACTTACAGCCCAAACTGTGGGTCCTCACGCATTAGTGGGTCATAAAAAGTTACTGAAACTGAAAATTTTGTAATTATACAACTATAACTCGTTACCATTAAAATTAGATGGGCCACAAAAGTTTGTCATTCTAAAAATTTTGGAAAGCATTGCTGTAAAATAATTTTTTTTCAAACTGTGCATAAGCAGCTCAGGCATATTCCCTAGTTGTAATTATAATTAAATGGTATTATAGAGAAATACACAATTAAAACAACACAGTATTGTCAGATTTTTGTTTTAATAATATCCATTACAAATTTTAAATTTATAAATGTTTTTTAAATAAATAAATTCCAAAAATTGTTGACTGCACCTTAAGGCTGGTACCAAATGAGTTGACCAAATCAGAGATGACACGATGTAAAAATGTACTTGACTGGTTGCTAGCTTGTTGTGTGAGAATTTATACTCTTTCGCTTGTTGATGACATGTTTGCAAACACGTCGACGAAATAAATATTGAAGCTTGTGATGTACATAATGAGATCCAATCAGTACTGACTATCTCATTATGAATTTCAACATCATTCCTTTTTAGATTTTACTGTGCACACTTGGTCTGAACTGTGTATGTCTGTCACCCAAAATATCAAACTTGCTGAATATGGCTTTTGTGGCCAGACACAACCCATAAGACAACCAAGCATGATTTCAAAGGGACACAATAGTGACACAATGGCGACCATGTCTGTCTGTCACCCAAATTATCAAACTTGCTGAATATGGCTTTTGTGGCCAGACGCTTAAAACCCATAAGACAACCAAGCATGATTTCAAAGGGACACAATAGTGACACAATGGCGACCAAAACTTGTCTAATGGTCGTTCCCAGGTGTGAATGCATGACAAAATTGACTCATTTGGGACCAGCCTATATAATAACATTTTTTAACCATATCAGGTTATTATTAGTTAATTTAACAAATTAAGTTACATAATATATATAGGGAATCCATGACTTATGATGATCCATATTCAAATGTTAGTTTAAAACAGAAATTCATACTTAGAATAGCCATCATCAATGGCCTTCAATAATGATAGCCAAACTGCTTGCAATCACATTCAATTGTTTCATTTCAATTTGATTCTCTGAAGTGTCTTCATTGAAATCATATATCAAAGAAATTCACTTAAAAAAAAATATTTACATAAAATTCTCTGATTGCATATTAAAAAAACGTTGGATATGGTCCATAGATCAATATCTCTATACTTATATATCAAATTTAAGAAGAAAAATAAAATCAATTATTATAATCAGTATAGTATTACCAAAACACTCATTTTTGCATTCTTAAAACGTTATACTTGATCCAATTTTAATAGTTTTCATTGTTATCTAGATTGGTCACAAGGAAATATTTTAGTTTCTATCCAGAGGAGTTGCAATTGACTCTAGTTCCCATATATTGGAAATTTTCTTTAATCTGAGACTGGTACATTGATCTCCATTCCCTATAATTTTGCTGATGCTATCATGAATATGTGTAACTTGTGATTGGGCTTAGAACTGCCCCAATATTTAATAATCAGCCAATGACTGAAAAGTGGTTTTAAAAAAGTTAATAAATTATGCTTATTTTTGTTATCAAATTTTGTATGCAAACTTAATATATTATACACTGCATTTTTGTTTATCTGGTATTTTCTATATTTTTACTAGTATAAAATGTTGACAAGGACAAAGTATATATTTCTTATTGTAAAGAATAAACAAATGTTTATACATGAAATAAATTACTTCAAAGAATCATATTACATAAATAAACATTTAATCATAGAACAATATACAAAGGGCTTTTAGACTTTAGTCCATCATCAATGAATAGAACAACATAAGAACTACAGAACATTCAAAGTATATTCAAAATTTAAACATTTAAAATGCATATACAAAATCAAAATACATAAAGTTACAAATAATAAAAAATATATACAAATTATAAATAAATATGATTTATTAACTATGAAATATATAAAAAATCTTAGTAACTATATTAAGTGATAAATGAGTTATATTTCCAAGCCAAACTTAATGAGCTGCTATGAATCTAATTTAATATATGTTGCTTTTGGCCTATATTAAAAAATATGCCATTTTTCTTTAAAATCTATGAATGCATTATGCAAGCCATTAATGATAATTTCGACATCATCTCATTAGAACTTTTGCATCATGAATAGCAGTATTCTTGCCAAGAACAGTTTTTTTATACATGTAGCTGACTACATCACATTTATGCAAGATATGTTTTGTTTACCCAATGTAATAATGAGTAATGTCAGAACATATATCTTTAACAGGAATGGAATATATAATTTTGCAGTTAATGATAGCACGTTTCTATTTGTCATTATGTAATAAAAAGAATATATTATGGTTTCTATGTGTAGCATTCTTTTTATTAATATGTTTTTCTATTAGCAGTGCATGTCTAGCAGTGGCATTATTATACATCATAACTACTTGTATGCTAATGGAAGGACGCATTGATATGATGCTATAGAGTATATCATAATATAATTTTGTAACTTGCTTGAGAATTCTATCGAATTTACAATCAGAGAAGTTATGTCATCATGCAAAATTTCTAATGTAGTTAATTTCATGATAAGTGTATACAGTATGTTCATGGTACAGTGCATACAGTATGTGCATACCCTAAACAGAAGGTAATTAAAACCAGAAATTTTTAGCCTGTAGAATCATACAAATTAGCTGGAATATACAATGGCTGTAGATTTACTAAAAATTTTTATTGTATAATTGAATGCTTCTTTAATAATGGAGACATCAAGGAAATCAATATATTCTGTATAAATTTTTTGTATTTCAACTGTTAATAATTATTTGATATACATATTACTGTTTATATCAAATAATACATTAATAATAAATAAAATCTATTTTATTTATTATTACTGTACTGAATTTCTATATAAAAATTTTTGAATTTACTGATATTTATGATTGGAGAACCAAACTATCATTTATGGCAAGGGTGGGCAAAAGGCGGCCCACGGGCCAGGCATTTTATACAGCCCGCAAAATAAACTAGAACACATTATGGTTTTAAGGCCTACATTTGTAAAATTCTATTCGAAAAGAGAAAATTAAATAATGGAAATTCTGTAGTGTAAAATAACGGATACTCTGGCTAGAGTACATGTACACTACCGAGTTACTCCAAATTTTGATGATATAATTCGTAAGATGAATTATTTTCTAATGTTTCTTTTGAAAACAATAGTTTTTATGGATGCTTTTGAATTCTTTGCATACAAACAAAAACTAAGAAAATAATACAAGAAATGTATATTTTAAAAATAATATTGATACACAAATATTTCTTTTGTAAGTATCACAAAAGTTGCTACACACGATAGCGTGATTAAGAAGGAGCAGATAAATTGGCTCAACCTATATACACGATAGCGATATTGACAAGAACGTGTGCAGATAAATTGGTGCAACCACTATTCTTGTCCCGTCTGTTGATTAGAGGAATATATTTGTGCAAGAATCAATCATGCTTGAATGTGAGTAGTCATTTTATGTCAAAGTAGTTTTATTAATTATTAATAAATTAGCTAATGTTATCATCAATAATTTCATTACATAATTATATAATGGTGCCGTAAGGTTAAATTCATCCTTAGGTACATTTCAATTTTTATACGGCCTGCGTCATCCTGAAGATTGTTTATCTGGCCCTCGGCAGAAAATAATTGCCCACCCGATTTATGGTGTTAATCTCATAGGAAATCATATTCTGAATTACAATGGATTTGAATTATTTATGCTTCTTTTAATATTCAAAATATACACACATATTTTTAAGCTATAAAGTAAAATTAAGTCTATTATGAAACTGCTATGCTACTACTCAAATTTCAATACAAATAAATAAATATATTCTAGAATAAATGCATTTATATTTAATAAATTTAAATTATATACAGTTTTGTTTATGTTTATCAGTCAATCATCAATTTTCATTCCCACAGACAACTTAAGATTATGTGACTCAAGCATAAACTCTCTTATCTACAGGCCAACTATTCATCATTGCTCTGAAGTGTATCAATAATATACATAAATTTCATTTCTATCATAAATATTTTGAGTTATAGAACTACTAGTTGGATAGACACCCAAACTTAATTAATTATGAGGATTGTACAGTGTGCATCAGCTAAATCCGGACAAAATAAACAATTTAATTAAACAAAATTTTATTTAACAAAAAGAATAAAATTATCAAAATTATCATTTGCACATTAATTTGGGATACCTTTAGATTAAAATTACTCGATGTAATTCCCTTCTGCCTCAATTACTGCCTCGATCCTCGACCAGAAACAATGACATGCCCTGCGCAACACCTGCTTGTCCAGGTTCGAAATCGCTGCCTCAATAGCTGCCTGGAGAGATGCCACATTAGGATGTCTCGACCTATTAGAGACCCCATCAACAACAGTCCATACGTAATAGTCCAAAGGATTCAAATCTGGACTCTTAGGAGGCCAGAATTCTTTAGACCAAAACATATCCACATTGTCTGACAACCAGTTTTGCACTAAATGACTGGTGTGTTTTACTAACCGAAAATTAACGGTAATTTGTTAATTGACATCATAAAAGGAGCTTTGTTAGTAAGACTGATCTGTGTTTACAACTCGCACTAATCGAATCTTTTCTCGCACTAACCGAATAACGGTATCAATTTTTTAAGTCACACTAATCGAAGTCGCGCTAATCGAGGCCTATCTGTATATATATATATATATATATATATATCAAAAAGCATTTAATAAGTAACAATGCGGATAATAAATGTTAATTTCATCAATAGATGGCAGTAATCTGCATTCGATTAAAAAGGGAAAGTTTTTATTTTATTCTGTAATTATGAACAAAAAGATCTTTCTGAATGTTACTTTGATGTTTGTAATGCTATTATTATCATCTTATACTGATGCGAAATGATCTTTGACACAACTTCTTAGTTTATTTTTTAAAATAAAGAAAGTTCTGTTGGCTTTCTTCATACAAAAAATTTGTAATAGACTGGTGAAATGCATTTAAAAAAAATCTGCGACTTAAGCTAGCAATATTTAAGTGAACCGACTAAAATTAACAAGATCTTTTTTCATGCTTTCATTATCAACTTATAAAATGACGGTACTATTAAAATGCATTAGTGATATTCGAAATTTCAAATAATCATATTAGCTATATCTTTCCATTATAATTTTTTTATATATAAAAATTGAAAGAGAGAACTTTTTACTTATTGCAGATATGATCTAATTTTGCAAAATTTAAAAAAATAGTTACATTTATAACGTATCTTACTGATATCATGTATAAATTTTAGATTTTTATCATAAAGTTCTCTTAGCCAAAATTTCAATCTTTCTCATTTTCTTTAGATCGTTAACCATCTAAGAATTTTTCATAAAATTTTAAAATATATAAATAATATAATCCTAAGTTAATCACAAGATTAAAATATAATTTTAAAATTTATTCTAGTATCTTGATTTAAAATTTATATCGATGGCAGTCAGGAGAAAAATAAATATTTTTATAAGTTTCACTTGCAAGTTGAAAATACTGTAAAAAGTATAATTATAATTGAAAATAAATATAAAGAAAATAATTTTCATTTTCTTATATGTGTTAAACAAACAGTAACTTAAGAATTAAATATTAATTAATCATTAAACTGAGAAAAACTAATTTATTTATAATTATAAAAACAATATACGTTTATTTACCTATCTTCCAAGCAATTTTTATTTACTATATACAGATATAAAAATATTTATCATGGCATTTTGTATCAGCAAATATATACGATAATATTAATATATTAGAAAATATATAGGGATATTTACATATTTTATTATCTCCCATATTATTTCTATATTAATTTGTTTATTATCTTGTCAATATTTTATATACCGTAATATACATTCAAAACCTTCTAATGAAGTCTTTCTCGACACTTCGTTCAGAATGAAATATAGATCTTTCATCTAATCTAATTTATAGTGTAGTCGATATTACTATAACTCACTATTTATGGGTTAATTTTTAATCCTTCAGTTATTAAATTTTTCTTGTCCTATAAATAGTTAATTAACTGATATTTACACAACTGATTGATCTTTATTAATTTATACATAAATTTTTAAAAATGATATGAAATATCCTGTCTTGAAATTCGTTTCCACATAAAATTTACAAAAGCAATTTTCTATATTTATTATTAAATATGTTAAAGGAAATATATCTAACTGAATGTATTTTTTATTAATTATACGTGTATTCATATTATATTTAACATCATAAAGTTTGATTATATTTCTTAGAAATATTTATTTTGCTTGCTACAATAAATTTTTCCTTGGAATTTTATACGGGATGATTTTAATGTTTACCTTAGTTATATTAAGGTTTAATCTATTGATATCGATCTGTTTGTAACTATTTATTTTTTGAAAAATCTCTTCTGTTTTCGGTATATTTATAAACATATTATTATGTTGTATATAATGATGATGATAATTTTTCTTTCTCGTATTCTTTATAATCTATGTAAATGGTATTGCAAATAATCGAAATTATTGCATGATTTTTATAAATTTTCTTTGTTATCCTATAATTATCTTTTAAAATGCAAGTGTCCATATTGATAAAGGAGTATCACAAATAAATCGGTTAAAACTGATTAACAAAGTCATTAAATTCTGATATATGAACTTTTACTTCCTGGATCGTTCCTGACTTTCACATGAAATTTTAGCTCATTTAGACTTCTCATTCGGAATGCTATTGTGTTTCTGAATCAATTGACGATTTCATTTCTGCTGCTATGTTGATCTATTAACAATAGACTAAGTCATTGGACCATTATTGATTTTAACAAAAAATTAGTTCAACCGTAAGTAAATTGAATTACAAAAGTAATGCGGATTCCAGACAGTCGGACAGTTCGTAACTTCAATTACCAGCCGAAAACATAAAATATATATAATTTTATAATTAAATTTAAAATATTATTAATTAATATATTTAAAATACGTTTATATCTCGCAGAAAATGTATGCATTTATGCTTATGTAGATCAAATTATATAGAGGCATTATTTAAGTATATTTTGAGAAGTAGCATCAGGTTTAGCAGAATCATCTTTTTTCGTTTTTAATCGATAAAAAGACGACCAAACAGATTGCCAGACACAACCAATCTATAACTCCATTTTATTCTAAAGCTGAAAATTTTCTGTTAAAATTTTTTTTATTACTTCTTTCTAGAAATTAAAATAATAATGAATAAATATAAATTATTAATTATCGGTTTCAACGGGCCGGGTCCAGATCCCTCTCCTGAAAAATTGGAGGAGTGGGAGCTCCGAATCTTTCTGAATGTTAAGCCACAGCTTTACCATGCAGCCATCCGGCTGACCTGTCATTCCATCAGTCCTCTCCTGAAAAATTGTAGGAGTGGGAGCTCCGAATCCTTCTGAATGTTAAGCCACAGCTTTACCATGCAGCCATCCGGCTGACCTTTCATTCCATCAGTCCGCGGTTCCCACAGTTTGTTCTGGGAGGTGTTCGTTATCCGATTTGTTCGTTATCTGAACTATTCGTTAACCAATCACCAACTGTACTTTTCTGTGTTGCACATGATAACACAGGAATTAAACATTTAATTATCGGTTTAGGTTTAGCACAATAATTCTGAAAGTTAGTGGAGTATAAATATCAGAAACTCTGTGTTAGCTCGAACACATTGAGCACACCCATGCACAATAGCACCTGATTCCATGTAGCCATCATTCTCATGAACCAGAAATGTGCACCTTTACACAGTAATCTCAACAGCAGAACGTATCCTGTTTCAGATATATTCGTAATAGTCCAGCTGATATTGTCCTATAATTATTGTATAATTTTTATAAACTTATTTCGAACATCAGAAGCAGATATCTTGCAGATATTTGTTGGCTGTTACTCCTACTTCATATCTTTTTAACAATAAATAGTAACCAAATACTTTTAAAATATAAAAAATTAGGCTGTAATAAATTTTTGTTAAAATATGTTATGACCTTCTTTGAGAATATTGATCCCTATAAATCCTCTTAATAAAATCTTAATTATTTGTTTATTTTACATTTTTCATGTTTAATGACAACATTGTTAAATTTTGGCCTCGCACTAACTGAATTCGGCATTGTTTATGACTGTAGTTTATTTATTTATATATTATATTATATTATGTAAATTGCTATCTCAATAATCATTAAATTAAGAATTAAATAATCTCGGTAATCCGACTATATTAACCATGGTATTAATATATTTTGTTGGAGGAGTGGGCTCTTAAAATGGCAACTTTCATCTACAAATTTTATATTACACAAATGCAACCATGATTACCAAGGATCCTCGATGATTAGTGATTAAACATCATTCATAGTCTCTCCCCAGTGTCTTCTACCTCAGTGGTGACATCTATACTGGTTAAATTAACGTTAAAATTGGACACATCAAACAACGGTGACGAATCTTTTTAAGGTTGCGTGTCAAAATTGGCTACATTATTGTGAAAACTGCCCCTCGCGGCCGATCCCAATGTTAATTTAATTAAAAACAATATATCAGCTCCAAATTTTGCTTGATGTGAGGTCAACTGTCAGATGGGGAATAGGATTCAATAGGCCAGGTTCGGAACCTTCCTGAAAAAATCTGAAGATATGGGACATGGGAATTAAACTCAGATTCTCCAGGGTTGAAGCACAGCACGCTTCCACTAAGGTCATCCGATTGCATTCTTTAATTAGTACGGAAAATATGCCATAGCCATAAACAGTAAAAAATAAAACAAAATGGCGTGTTTGGGTTATTTAAACTATTGTTTAAATAATTCAAACCTGTATAATTGTATAAATTACAGTTTTATGTGATGCAACCAGAAAACGTGCAAGACTTATAAAATCCCATTACTACACATTGCAAAGACGTGATTCTAAAGCTACGTTTAGACATGTCTCTCTGCAGGCAACGTTGTATGCAGAATGACGCATGCCTCAATGCACAACATGCAACTTGCCCCTTCGTGTCACACGTGGAGGACATATTGCAGACAAAACTGACACGAAAAGAGTTGTTCGCTGCCCCTTTAGCGGCAGCTACTGTTATCATTTCAAATGACAGAAGGAAAAGAAGAAAAAGAGAAAGTGTTTTGACTCGCAAATATTTCGATCGAAGCGATAACAACATCAGTTTTTTTTTAAACCAAGTCAGGTTAGATAGTTTCATTTAACTTCTTCAATAAATTGAAGTGTTTTCTTCACATCTCAATCCATAAAGCAAAGAAAAATTTGCGAAAAAAGTTTAAAAATAATCAAAACAACAAGATGTTGCGAGACTAGTTTCACGTGTAATCCAACTAGGATGGGGAACACATGCGCCTTCTTGCGCCTAGTATTGCAACAGATTTTGAGGCATACGTCTTTGTATGCCTTCTCGCGCGCCTAGTTGCATGCGTCTTGTTGCATGAAAAGTAGCACCGTCTAAACGTAACTTTACAATGCTAGGTTGCGCACAGGAAAATTTTTTATCTCATGTTCAAATATGTATTGCAACCGATGGTAGACATTTTGAATAGTATCTGTAGTAGACTTTTTGCATATTTCTCACCTTTTCCGTTCGAATAACGGATAAGAAATTTCCATAAATTCCACTCGAAAGTTTTTTCAAGAGGTGTCCGGGCTCAGATCATTGAATTCCATCTTCCGCTTGAATACCCAAGGCTGTGAGTGGCCTTGATGGACAATGGAATGCCCCGCACTCAATGCCTAGCAGGTGAAAATGGCATAAACTTATATAGAGAGAAACCATAATTATAATGAGTCGAAGTTCTATACTTGTGAAAAACTGAGAACCAGTGTTTTTGATATATTTGAAACAAAATGTTAATAAAAGACATTAAACTTATTTTTTATTTACAACAATAGCAACAACATGTCTATATCCTTGCAGGAGAATGGGCAGTTGTCAAAATATATATAAGTATAAAATTTTATTAATAAAAAATCAATAAAGGAAAAGATCCATTTTATAGATTTCTACTCTATATACTATCATTTATTTCATTAATTGTGTTAATATAGAGATTAAGTCAAAGAAAGAAAAAAGTTATAGGTCAATTAGTTATCGCTTTAAAGTTACCAATCACCATCGAGTACACAAAGCGTCACGATGCGTCGCGTTGCCAAGACGCGACGCTCGCCTTTTCATTATCTGGTAGTAAATAGGAGAGCGACGCGTCTTGGCAACGCGACGCATCGTGATGCATTGTGTATTCGATAGTGATTGGCTAACTTTAAAGGGTTAATAGAATAAATAAATAAGTAGTGTTTCTTTTAGACTTATTTTTTTCTACTTAGAAGTGCATCCGAAACTAATTCAAAATATTTTTTGCTCGATATTCTATATTATATTTCCATAATTTATAATTGGTTGGTGATTGGTTAATTTAAATGTTTCTCAGATCTTATACGAGATATTACGTCTGCCATTTGCGAATCTGCTAGCAGGTCAAAGGCACACTTGATAGGGTTTCCGAAGACTCGAAGAATAAGCCTTCAACAGGCTGAATCCAGATCGCTCCTGAAAAATCTGGAATCCAGCATAAAACGCGATCTCTAGAATGAGTTCAGAAAATGTTCCGAGAAGTCTGCCAGAGAAGCTAAAGAATGACGTCATGTTCTGTGGAGATCGCTAGACGTGATTTGTTGAACAGGTGAATGTTCAGCTGTCCAACAGATCGCCTTGTCTCGAGATGTGACGTCATTCTTTAGCTTCACCAACAGAAACTTCTCGGAACATTTTTCTGAACTCGTCCTTAAGTTGGAAATACTATACAGCATATTCTACACCAGTGGTTCTCAACCTTTTTGAGCCTAGCGCCCCCTTGGGTGAATACGATTGTTCTGAGCCTGATACAGTATTGCATTGCATTAGTTTTGAAAATGGCTTCTTCGAATATTTTTTAAAGCTTCTTTTCTAAATGGCTTCTTTAATAGATTCTGTTATGTCATATCCATAATAAAATGAAAAATATTATATCGTAATTTTCTTTCGAAAATTTATATTTTATAAGTTTACATTTTATAAAGTATATTTTTATCTATGAGTGCATTACTTACAAACTGATTATTTAAACTTAAGAGTAAAAACTCTTTTACAATTAATTAAGAAATATTTGACAAATATTTTTATAGTTTATCGTATTTTTTCACTTTAATTCAAACATATTGATTATTTTTTAGAAACTATTTAAAATTCAAGATTTGTGATAAAATTCTGATGATTAAGAAATAAAAATAAAATAAAAATACTTAAAATTTGCACATCTTATATCAAAAATTGTAAAAGGGGATTAACTAATTTAATATTTGTTATTTTTCAGTCAATTACAATCTTTTCTTAATTCTGTAAATTTAATTATTGAAAGATGTTTTTGCTTATAAATGAGTTTAATCAAAATTATAAAGTATTTTGCAATATAAATATTTGATCGAAGTTGTACACGCCACTTAATACTGATAAAATGTCTTAGATTAAAACAATATAAGGCTGTTGTTGTTGTTGTTTAATAAGTACTTTCTTAATAAATTTACATAAATTGATTTTAAATATCGATTACTGTTAATAAAAACTCTTGTTAAATTGGTAATATATATATATATATATATATAACAAATAAACTAGAAAAATTTTAATTCCTTACATATTACAATTTAATTAAATTATTTTTTAATTAAAATTTTTCTTTTCTTTTTTTTATAATCAATGCAAAAATAGCCTCTTTAGATTTAACTTAAATATATTTTACAGCATATAATGGAGATAATGAAATATTTTTGATTAATGATAAATGTTGCAAATCAATACCTTCTTTCCTTATTCCATGCATTAAGTATAGAAATATAACAAAAAAAGGTAAAGCATTTAAGCAATTCAATGGGTTGCCATCTATTTCAAAGTCTATGCTAGTGAAAGACTTACGATAATATCTCTCTGGAAAATATCGATACTAAGAGCAAACATTACCTATCGCCTTACTATCTCCTTTTAGTAGTACCTATTCTGTAAGTTGGTGGCTGTGTGCCTCATAAATGACGCCATGTGTTGACATTGTAAGTATGGTAAATATTTGCTTTCACTCACGGTTATGCTTCATTCTATTTCGGTTAAGGTAGTATTATAAAGAGGTTCTCTATGATGCAGTTGGAAGAAATGGGACCTTTTATTGAGTTTAACGTCTTAAAAATACTGTGTTACATTATCTTTAATATGCAATAATACAGTGTTTATAAAGTTATTTTTATCATCATTTATAATTTCATAAATGTAAATATACAATTTAATGAAAAGGAAAAATATTTCCTAACGAATTGCGTTAATCGTTACGTATTTTGAACTTTGTTTATTATAATCTTAAAATATTTGAAACGTAAACTGAATAGTTTATAAATATTAAAAATTCTTATATAATTTTTTTGTATAAACAATTTTTATATATTCATCTTTCTTGATAAGAACTTATTTTAATTATTTGAATTAATAATTTAAAATTTATAAGTTGTGTAAATGTAAAGTCAAAATACGATTATCTCAACTTGAAAATACGAAAAATGTCTCCTTTTTTTTTCTATTTTTATTTTGACTATCTAGAGAAGAAATAGGAATGTTACTCTGAATGCAAAAGAAGAAAGAATGCAAGTAACCCAAGTAGAAACCGTAAAATAGCAAAATACAAGTAACTTTAGAGAACGTTTGTATTATTTACATATGTGAAAAAGAATATTTTGATATTCATGTTTATATTTAAAAAAAAAATATTTTATTCTTTTGTAAACATAAAATATCTATTGGCAAGTAAGTTTTAATAAAATTATAATTAATGTAGTCTTATGTTTCTTCTCGTAAAAGCATTTATATTCTCATTAATATAAATAAATTACTTTTTGTTTATCAAAGATTTAAAATTTTTTTTACATTTTGTTTTGAATATGTAAATATATTTTTACTCTCTCATTTCCCAGCTAAAACATTAAATTTAACTGTAATAATCGCTTATAAACATTATCATAAAATGAAAAATGGAAGTTATTGTGCACATTCCTTGTTAATAGTTTTATACATTAACCAAAACAATTTCGAAATCTTATTATAATTATAATATCGTTAATCTAATTATTAGTTGCTTGATTAGTTGTTAAACTAAAATTTCTATTAACGATTAAATAACATTATCTATCACTTTTTATCTAAAGATCTTTAATGAATAATGACAGCTTACAACAAAAATTTATAAATTATACAGTATCTCTAAAAGAAGAGTGTTACTGTCATGTCTAGTTTATATTTAGTGATAAGATTCTGAAACTTAAGATGATAGATATATATATATAAAAATAAAAATAGAAAAAATTTGTATCCTCACTTGCGATTATAATAAATCTAAAAGTGAAAGTAAGAATACAATTTATGATAATTAAAATAAATCTTACGGTTATGATATCTTCCATACTCGGTTAAACAAGACATTAATCGTTATAATGAAAATCCAATATTTTCCTGTTTTTATAATTTCGAATTTTTTTTAAGTCTACTTAATCAGTAATTCATTAGAAGTTATTTCGAAGAACATTTTCACTACGAAGCTATTGTGCTAGATTTTTAATGAGGCGAGAGCTAAACCTACACTTTATAATCATTGCCTTTTGCATTTCTAAAAAAGCAAACTACTTATGTAACTGTCCGGTCTATTAATTTCTTGCAGTTTTGGGGGGAATTAATAGAATAAAAATATACAGAGTTGTAGAGCGTAACTTTCTTGAGAAATACATTCATCTCTGCGACAGCTTGACACACTGAGGTGTTCGTCTATCTACTCCGCTCTACTAGAAGAGCTGTAACTTCACATCAGCAGTGACCAGGCGGAACTGATGGGCTCGTTAGCATAAAAAGCCTTTTCCTCTTATACTCCGAAGCTTTCTTTTGTAGTAATCTCCTTTTTCTTTACGCACTGGATAAAATTTCATTCTAAAGCGAACACGTTGAGTTTTATTCATCGTGTTAGAGACGGCTGTTTTAACGTACTGCATCCGTTAGATGTCAAGATCCCTATTGATGCCACTAAGATTTACTTTTTTATTTCTTCGAGTTGAATTCTCATAAGCTCTCTAAGATTTATTTTTCGATAACTTTCAATGTATATATATAATGTATTTAGGGAAAGCTCGATTTTATTATTATTCATGTAAATAATTACAACCGTGTTTGAAGCATTAAATATTGATCCACTTTACATCTTTTATTTCATCAATATTAATGTTCCAATTCAATTTTAGAAAAATTTAAATTACTTTGATAAATTTAAATCTTAAATAAGCTTTAGTTTGTCGATGTTTCGAATCAATTCACATCACGGTTTGTTCTTCTCTTATTGGTGTTTTCTCTTAAACGTTTATTCTTAGGTGATTTCCGCAATACAAATTTGTATTCAAGTCAACAGTTCTTTAGCATAACTACAAAGCCCAGGGATTTAAACTATACTTTTTAAGCCGTAAAAGGCTAAAGAAATCTTGACTATTGAATACATTCATTTTATTCTTATATAAAGATTGTGTAATATCAGATCTTTGTCTCTAAAGAAACTTTTTTTGCTATTTCTCTCTTTATTTATACAAAAGCTGCTGCTTCACAAGTTACGCAGTCAAAGTTTTTAAGTTTATGCACTCAAGAGATTAGGTGGGAAATGAGGATTATTTTTAATCCCATTTTTCGCTCTGTTGATTATATTTTCTTCCAATTTTGAGTCATTTTATCTAAAATGTACTTAATATATTCAAGAAACCGTATAATATTTAAAACAAGATATTTAAACGAAGAAGAGACGGATTAAATATATTGCAAATGAAAGTTAAATATGAGTGTAAATATTTTCACTTTTGCACTATAAATGTAAGAAAAATATTCCTTTTTTACCTGAAAATATAAAAATGACATTATTCATATAAACAAATAAAAAATATGCTTATTTAAATAATTCTAATTAAATAAACAGCCTTTCTAATAATTAAAATTTTATTGAAACAAGTTAATACTTTCGAAAATTTTAAATAAAATTCAAATAAAAATATTCTCCGTTTTAATTGATTATAATGACAGAATTATTATTAAAATTTTCGGAATTATAAATCTCTTATAAATTTATAAGTAGCTATATACGTATATAAGATAATTCGAACAGGAAATTTAATTAAAACATGCTTAATTGTGTAGTTCTTTGTCTGATAAAATTATCAAATGTTTTAAAAATTCGACTCTGCTGATTGCTTTGTTTGCCTTGAAACAATTCATACATATTGATGGAGTTTTTAAACTATTTTTCATTCCAAACATCTGTTTCATTTACGTTTTTCTTATCTGACAATGTTGACACTTGCTGATTCGAGAATTTTATGTAACTACGAAAGAACGATGCCAGAATTTTTATCCCTTCTTTCTTTTTAAAACTCTGCCTTTTCTTTACATTTAAATAATTATATATCACTGTAATTTAAAGAATATTTGCGTAAAGAAAAATTTAAACATTCCATTTCTTGTGGGTATTTTTTTATTATCCAATTTTTTTTTTATAAGAAATGCTTTTGATATTTATTGTTCTTTTTTATGTTCTTAATTAATAAATTATATCAATGGAAAAGCGGATGAGGAAAAAACTTCAAGTCGGTTCTGTTCCGAAAGTCAATATTAGTCTATATTGACTTTTATATTGATTTATTCTTGCAGTTACATTCTGCAAAATCAATGGAACTAAGCTAATACCCCTTTTGTTTCTAAACAATTTCAATTAGCATTTCCAAACTTAGAAAGTTCAGATAAGTATATTCCTCACAATTGGAACACAGTAATCCTCGTTTTGCTAATTCTAGCAATTTCGAATCGCTTTCTGTAATGAAAGAGCGTTTTCTACCTTACATTGAGGATATTAAACTGATCAGAATTGCACAAACTTTGCGATTGTAGATTGCACGAATTTCGAATCATGCAGTGAATTACTAGAATAAGAGCAGCGTGAAATTGTACTGGGCAAATTTATTGTCAGCAATGACCAACCGGATAGTAAATTGAGAGAGCAAGGTAGGCTAGGTCACAATATAGCTAGACACTTGACGCTGTGGTTTTCAGACAGTTTAGTTGAGTTGAAATTGGTGTGTTGAAGGATGACGTTTGTATGCTGTGAAAAGATCCAAGTTAGAGTAGAAAACTGACGCTTTAAGCGAATAACCAATGCACAATTCTAGTCAATTTAACAATTAATACTTTTATGGAATGATTTACATTTATGAGCTTGATGAAAACTTTAAATTTATATATATAGAATATATTAATTAAAGTATGATATTAATGCTTAACATAATTATAATTTATAAAAAAATAGAAAAAACAAATAAAATAAATCGATCATTTTATTGAAATTCAGATATAAAAATTAACTAAATGTCAACTATAAAGCAATTATAAGAAATGTTTCTCATTGTTATGTTAGTATTCAAAATTCGAATTAAGTTAAATATATATTTTTAAATATTTTCATAAAAAATTTGTCGATCATCAAAAATCTGGATAAATTTTGATACAATAAGTTTTAAAATTATTTGTATATGAGACTTAATCCAATACATTTTATAATTTAAAAAATGCAAATGATAGTAAATAAATACTTAAAAATAATAAATTAGAGAGTGAACTCATTATCTAGTTATAACAGGGAAATAAAGCAATTCAAATCTTTAATATGAGATTCTTTACACAACAAAAATAAATTCAGATACTCTATATGGGCTATAGCTTTGGGGAAACTTGATGATTCTTCATTCTTGAGCTACCAATCTATAAAGGAAAAATCGATTTTGTATCAATCTGTTACGGTATATAATAGTGGAATATGCTGTAGCATCTTCAAGTACTGTTAAATGTTTTAAAAATTGGTAAATATTTATCTCATCAGAAATGATCTCTTATTTTTAAATTAAAATTTGTAACATTACATATTCAGGTTTTAGTGTTATGTCTTTATTATTCTTAGAAATGTTTAGCAAAGGAGTTCTGAATTATTTTTACTATTTTTTTGTCGCTCAATATATCTTTAAAATATTATTATTATTATTTATTTAAGATGTTAAAGATCAGTATCACTTTCTATCATTATTATTTATTTGTAATTTACTACAGAGTTATAATTTAAGTCGATTATTCGATTTTGGTTTATTTGGGCAGATTAGATTCTAAATAGTAGCAGGTACAGAGATAGAATAGATTCAGAACGCGATAACACAATATTTCCACCCAAATAGGTAGAACCAATTAAGAAAATAGGAACATGATTAAGTAATGTATCTAATATTTTGACACTGAAGTCGTTAGCTAATATCATAGGGCTAAGTCATTCAGAACTCAATTTATTTTCATGAAAGGTTGCCCATTATAAATGATCTCGTAGTAGTAAACGCTTCGAATAATTTTAACCTTTCTTATTTTCCCTAATAAAGATTAATTGGAAGCTGTTTTAAATTTTAAAAGACAATATTTAGCATTATCATTTCATTTTATGATTAATCGCTCTTTTAATTTATAATGAATGTATAATTTTGAATATTATAATTTTTTAATATATTTCTTTGAATTGAAAGGAAATGATAGAAGTAAATTGATTTGTTATATTAATATTTGTTTATTTTATTGCATTATTCAGTTTTCGATTTAAACTACCATATAATTTTTTTCATTTATATGTATTTATTTATTGTGGAGATTAAGTTAATCGTTAAGAATCATCATTAAGTTTATTGATTTAATTCAAAATTTTCTTTTATTTTCAACAAAATTATTATTAATTTAGTTGCTTTTTAAACAATTCAAAAAATAATAAAAATTTGATCATTTAAATGTTGTTAGTATTTTTTTTATCCTATACTGAAATATGGAAATAGGGATTTTCAAAGTGCTTTCTTGCCGAGTTTCTATGCTTCGTTTTGAATTTTCTTCTGTTAATCCTTTTGGGAAATATATTAGATGAGTGACTCTCAGTTCCAAAGTCTTTTTCGATCTTTTCATCAGTTGAAATCGTCCAGCTTTTCTTCAGTCTAAACTAACTTTCTTGTTGTCTGGCAATGACCCTGTTGAATGCAGCATCGTAAATAGTCTCCAGATTGTCGATTTGTTTGAAAATAGAAAAGGAAAAAAAAACGTTTTGGAACTTTTTAACGTTTTTTTTTCTTCTTCTTGCAATGCTTACATATCATAAAGAAAAACTTTCTGTTCGAGCGAAAACTTCATCACGCGAAACCAACCATTCTTCCATTCTTCGACTAAGCAGAAGAGAAAACAGAAACAATAATTGAAATCATTCATCGAAAATTCATCTATAAATAGACATCTAAATGTAATTTCTCGGTAAAATTAACTTCATAAAGTTAAAATATTAAGAAATGGAAAATTCAAATATTTATCAAACATTACTATAAAGTTTATAAGTAGATGTTTATGCATATTTATAAATTTTTATATGATTTTTCGTCGTTATTTTCCATTTTTCTTCTATATTACTAAGTAAATGGAGAAGCACGGAAATGAAAAATAATCTTTAATGTGTTTTATGTTAAACTTAGCTATGGCATTTTATACGTCAGCTTCTCTCTTTATATACGATAAAAATGGACAATATGACTTTCGAAAATCGACGTATTGCCGTTAAAGAATTTATTACTGTCATTTTGAGGTCTGAACGTGGTTTCTAAAACATCTATAAAATTCCACTTGCACTTTTCCTTCCATTCTGTTGAACATTCAACTGTCTGTCTGTCAAGTTCACGTTCACAACAGAGCAGTGTCTGTCAACACCATTCCTATCTATACCAAACAGATATAGCGAAGTATAATTTGTTTCCAGGACATCAAATTCCATTATATTGTTGCTCAGAAACTAAGAGAACATACAGAATTATTGCTATGAATTCTTGCCTGAGTCTTTATTGATAAAAAACCAAAAATTTTTATGGTTTTATTTCATTATTTTAAATTAATTTTTTAATTATAAAGCGAATCGCTTTTGTGATCATTATTACGTTTCAAAAATAATTTATCAGGAGAAATTCTTTATTTGATAATTAAAGAAAAGAATTTTTAAAGTAAAAACAATTTTCGTTAATCAAATGGAACAACTATTTTTTAACATATTGATTAAAACCTTCTAACAAGATTCTAAAGTAGTGAATTTAAGATTTTTTGAATGTATTTTCCGTCCGTGAAAACTGGAAACGATTTTATTGCTCCAAAAATTGTTGTTAATACAATAAAAATGCCTAAGAAAGTTTCTTCAATAACTTATGTCACTCTAATTATTCTACAGCTGCTTCTCGTTTTTCATGATCTTCTAGGTTAGTAATGTACAATAATAAATATCTAACTATACTTAAACGCATCGTTAATTTTTGAAGATTGCTATATGAAGATTTATTGAAAAGATTACAGACTTTTTGCATTATTTGCTATTAAGCAACAAATTTTACTTCTGTTGAAAGAAGAATGATTCAAAAAGACTTAAGCTTACTGCTTTAAAATTTTAATGGAGAATTTAATCAATATTCTAAAATAAATTTCATCATTATAAAAATAGTTAAGAAATATTTCTTAATCATTATATAAATTTTATAAAAAATTCAATTATTATTATTTGATAAATAACGATCTCATGATTAATTTAAAACATTAACAAAATTTGAATTAAATTTGAAAAAGTTATATTAATTAATCATAAATTCTTATGATTAATTAATAAAACGTTGAAAAAAATGTTATTCCATGGTAAAATAATCTGGATGTTTTACTGAAGAAAACAAAATAGTTTGGCATTTTTTTTTCCTCTTTTACTTTCAAGCTGATTCTGAAAAAATTTTTAGTGTGCGAATTCTTTAGCTGTTTTCATGACAACTCTAAACTTATTTTTATCATAGGAGAACAAGTATCGAACATGACTTTACTGATTGGACCGAGTCGACATGTGTTTGAATAAAAAAAAACCATATATGACAACTGACACCAGTGACAGCGATGAAAATGCAATTGTTTATACCAATATTAAATCTTATTTGGGGAAAATATTTTAAGAATTTCAATTCAATTCTCCAAAAATTAATTTTCTGCTCGAAAAATTAAAATTCTTTTTATAAAATAAATATTTTTATAATATATTTATGTACATTATGATATACTTTTTTATTAAAATTAAAAATGATACCCGAGGCATTTTAGACCTGTTATCAAAGGAAATTCTAATTAAAATGAAAGAAAAAATGAATTTGTTACTATTCCGAATCAGATGAAAATATATCTACTCAATAATTTTCATAATAAGATTATGTTAATATTATATTTAAATAAGGTAGACAAAAGTAGAGCTAATATATTATCAGAAATCACTTTTTATCTAATAATTGCTTCCGTGAAGCTCTTTTTTTATGACTTATTACCTTTCAACTTAATGTACTTTCTGCATTTCTAATAATTACTATCATATCTGATCATAAAAATAGAATTATAAACCATGTTGTTCTTAATGAATGACTTTATGTTGGAGTGCGATGACCTGTTATGTTATAAACAGTAGTTTCAAAGTAATAAAACGTGTAAATATAGTATAAGTAATATTACATTCATAATTTACTAATCCTATATAATATAATTAAATTATACGATTAATGTCCAATTTATTCATTCTAAAGACATTTTAACATGTTACAAGTACTTTATGTGAAAACTCAGATACGTAAGTTATCTAAAAACTATAAAATTATAATTCATTTACAAAATTTAGATTTTCTAGAAAATAATAAGCCATATAGAGAGTTAAAGTACGATGAATTCAAGTCATGGTTAGGAATTTTATTTAAAAAAGTATTACTGATGTAAATACGTATATATATATATAATTCATTTGATTCTGCATTCAGCAATATTTATGGATTCTACAATAAATAAATTTATATTTATATATTTTATTTATACATAAAATATAAGTTTTCCGCTTTTAAAGAAACCAATTTTTAGTAAATAAGTATATGTAACTTACATATAACTAAATTTTGGCTAATGGAAAGATGGTTTAAGGATTCTGAATATTTTATAAAACTTCTTTCATGAAAATAAAGTTTAAAAGTGTTTCATATTCGCATAGTGAATTGGATATATGTTAAAGGTGGGAAGTTACAAGATCAACATTCACTTCATAAACAATGAAGGAATGTAGTTCTCGAGAATTTATCAGGTGCACAGAACGTAAGTTTCGGAAGCAGACAAATCCTTCCTTAATTGATTCCCACTGACCGTTTTCTGGCAGACTCTGTCATTAAGATAGGCACTCTCTCGATCTTTAGTGCTAAACGATAAGAAATAGGACACACAAAAACTCGATGAGTCATTTGTAACGTTCTGTTTTCATTGCAAAAAAAAAAAAAAATGATTATTGTTTTGTAAAGAATTTAATTAATAACTCAACTAAATACTAAACATAATTCTATTATATCGTAAACATAATTTTATTAAATAATGAAAATGAGAAATTTCATGAAAATTGGATTAATAAATCAATCATTAAAATCGTATCTAAAAATTTATTAATTAAGTTAATAAAATAACTTTTTCCTGAATTTAGTTAAGAAAACTTGTCGTTCATTCCTATACACGTAGAATGTAATTTGTGTTTGTTTCCACAATAACTTTTCTTCGTTTTATCTCATGTTTTCTGAGTCGTGATTCGTTCATTCATTATGCATCGGTGTAATGTTCTTTTACGTTAACACCGATCAATCAGCAACAACTAATTACTGTATTCTTCTTTCCTACATGTATTTTTACCATTTCATTAAAGCATTATAATTTTTTATTATATAAACTTTAATATATAAACCGAGAACATCTGTATAAATATATATATATTGCGTGAAGAAAACTTTAATAAATAGCGCTTTCGTGCAACATATAACGTCTCTGGATTTTTATTGTTATTTCATGGATAAACAATAAAATCACTATTTGAGATATAAAGGAAATATATACTTAATATACGTATATCGCTGGAAGCTATAACATAAAAGTTGATAAGTTTTGACATTTGACGTTTACTCCTTTCCAGCTTTTAACGTAATGGCAAAGGTGTCTTTTCAAATTATTCTTCTGTAGGAATTTATTGTTTTTTCTTTTACTAGATAGAATGCATATTTTAAATATCTATACTAGTCAAAAGAGTTCTTAATTGTTTTAGTCAATTTAAATATATTAAACTTTTTCCCTGGAAACACGCGAAGGAGTTAACTTAGTTAAGTTTACATTTTTATAATTAATTATTTTTTAATTTAAGAACGTATTGTTTGCGTAGCATGAGAAGAATTTCGTCTTGCAGATTGTAATCAATGAATTATTTTATCTTTCAAATATATTATAGTGAACAAACTGCCAGTTGCGCATACAATTAATCACGTGTGGTGATTATGACCACATTGATTTATTTATCGGCGAAAACTTTCCTAATTGAAAATGATTGATAACGCCTAAAACGTTGTTGGTCGAAATATACTGAACGGTTAATGAGAAGTGACTCCATTGTTAACAATATCCAGATTATTATTGGAAGAATATGTTGAGTTATTACGAATTGAATTTAAATCGCTTCTAAATATTCTAATTGTCAAAATAACTTATAAATGAATGATAAATTTTATAAATTTAAAGTGCTGACAATCTAAATAGCTTACGCTAGATTGATAAATTATATATTCTATTTTCATACATTCTGCTTGAAAAAAATCTACAAAAATAAATATTTAATGATGTCTGCATGTATGTATGTCCTTCCAGTGACTTTTTTCAAACTTCCAGATGAGATAGAAAGCTGATGTTTGGGATATCTATAAAGATGTCTTCCATACAAATGTAAAAAAATCTGAATCCTGCAAAATTTCATTTCCCAAGGAGTGATAAGGCATTGAAGTTCAATGTTAAGGTTTATGATACTTTCCACAAAAATTTATTTTTAAGTGTTGAAAGTCAATGTTTAGTTTATGAGCACTAGATGTTTACGCTGCCTTAAATCGAAATTAGACAGACCTACATGTTCCTTGATGGCTATCATTAGTTCTTTTTCTTGAATCATGCCAGAAAAAAAGGGATATTTTCGGTTTTTTTTTAATATATAAATATTTTTTGAAACATTTCTGTAGACATTGTTAAATATAACCTCCAGTTTTCAGCAACTAAAATCAGGGGGAAATATTGTAGAATAAAATACAAATATCATTTATACAATTTTTTAAAAAATAATAGTAATCTGATTTCTAATAAAGAATAAAATTTAAGAATAATCAAGAATATGCAAAACGTAATAAGTAAATAAAACGTACGGAAAAGTATTAAATTTACTGTATTAAACATGGAAAATAGATAAACCCATGTGTTTTGACATTAAAACCATAAAACTTTTAGACAGAATATAATTTCGAAACAATTATGAATTTATATTCTCTAGATGAATTAATATTTATTTAATTTATGACTGTTCTAGTTTGAATAGTTTAATTAAAGATTACTAATAAATCTCTCTTTATGCGGTATTTAATTTATTACTGAAATTAAATATATTATTTTCTGATTTAATATTTGGAAAGTTTATCTCGTGTCAACGCCCTTAAAAGTTTTTTATATTGTTTTCGTGATATACTATATCTAACTTGAAGTAATCTGAACACGCGAATAACCTATTAACTATTGATATTTTATGACAACCATATAGATGGTTATGTAAGTGAAACCAGAATATTTTTTGAAACCATCCATATTAATATCGTTAATATTTTCTTTTCTTTAGGAGTTAGATTTATATAAAATCGAATATATTAAGCTGTACAATTTTGTTATAAAATTTTTTAAAAATGTCTTGTGTGTGTGTGTGTGTGTGTGTGTGTGTGTGTGTGTGTGTGTGTGTGTGTGTGTAAAGAAGTCAAGTGTCAGGAAGCGAACATTTATTTTACTGTTGTCCTATTGTACTTTTTGAAATAGAGCGATGTTTCTAAAACATTGAAGTTTTTTTGCGACCTATATAAACATTACACCTTTTTTATTTGGCCTGTGTTAGCTTTTGAGTTTGACACTCTTGATTTACAGTATTTATTTTGTTTTGTGTGTGTGTGTGTGTGTGTGTGTGTGTGTGTGTGTGTGTGTGTGTGTGTGTAAATAAAAATTCATTAATTATATTAATAAGGATCTTATGTATGGTAGAATATCTAAAATATTAAATGTTAAAGTTTAAAAGAAAATTTCTGACAGTTTATCAATTTTCAAAGGTTAAACCTTATGTAATAACAGGAATCTCGTCACAAAATTTCATTGAAAGCGAATCACTTCTGCAAGAATTATTTTGTCCAAGCTGCTTTTCAATTTTGTTCCCTTGAACTGATCTGATATCATACGATCAACAATTGATTCTTGTAAGATTTGATATATCTGTATCTATATATATATCTATATACAATATATTTATATATAATTCTTAAAATTTATTGTAATAAAATTTAAAATAGATATCGAATACATTTATTTCCATGTGAATTAATAACAAGTGCCATAAAGACTTGATAAAGAGAATTTATTTCAATTATTATGTTCTTAAATTTCTGTTATTTCTTTAAAATGTGCTCCATCATCAGTGATATAAAGCTTACTGTAATATGCAAAATGAAATGACTCCTTAAAGAAAAAAAAATTTTTGTTTATCATTAAACATATATCAGTTTTGAGTTCAGATGGTCAATGTTTTTGATAATAACTGATACTGTTAAACAGAATCTAAATATTCATCTTTCATCAAAATCATTTTATCTCGACAATATGTTATTTGTAATAAAAATAAAACAAGAATTATTATCGATTTCTCTATGTTTCTAGACTTTATGATGATCTTGTTTATACTGTAATATGTAACTGTAAATGTGGAAGACCTACTTTTCTGGCTTTTATCAAGGATAACTTTGAAAAATTCTTATATTTTCTTTAACTATCGGATTATCTGTAACGACCTATTTTATTTTAGTTCAAATAAATTTCCCAAATTTTTTTTGTTAAGTTATTTGGGAGACGATGTCGCATAGGAAAGAAAAAGATATTATATACTTTCCGTATGAGTAAAATTATAGAAAGATGATATTTTACAACATTGTTAGTATTTATTTTATATGTAATAACAAAGTTAAGCTATTTGATAATGGTCAAAAATAAAAATAGGAAAAACAATGTTGTGCTTTAAGCCTAAGTAAGATACAATCACTGCGGGTAAGCTACAATTACCATAGAGATATAATATCATACTTGCATAATTAATATATCATCACTCATACACGTGTATTATTAAGAGGCAAAGTAAAACATGTTAAACATATTTATTAAGTTATAAACAACAATGCATTAGTAAGCAAATTCAATGAACGTTCATTCACTTGTATAGAAGTAATTGGCTTACTCTTCATGCATTCAACAATTATATCAAATATAATCAGGTTATTCATCTAGCAGCCGCAAATTATATGCATATTTTTCACTTAAGTTAACCTCAAAATATAATTTAGAATTTATACAGTTTTATATCATAAACATATACTGTATTAGATATTTTCAAATAGATATAATGGCATAGGTCATACCATTATTTTTCATTCTAGATCAGTGTTTCCCAAAGTGTGGTACGCGTACCCCCAGGGGTACGGGAAGAGTTTGGCAGGTAGTTTTTGACTTACAATGAGGTTCTATTCCAACATCTCCATAGTAAGTCTAAGACTTTTTTTAATTCTTGATTTGTTTGATTTCTGTTTTAATATTTTCATTTTTTTAATTCTTGATTTGTTTGATATCTGTTTTAATATTTTCATAAAATAGGTTTCTGTTTAATTTAAAACAGTTAAACTTAAAGCTTTCCTTGTCTTCTTTTTTACATTGGAATTTTTCATCAATAGTAGTATTTCTCTTACTGGACATGATAGTTACGATGAGATACAAAATTGCAACAAGAGAAACGAACACTTTGACTGTAGATTAGCAACTAATATGTCAAACGCTTAATCACACTAGTTGCTATTGCATATTGTTAAAAGGCTTTGCTTTCTGACTGATGGCAATGCTGCACTGTATATACAAAAGCAATGTGGTGTATGCGCATGCGTGCGTGTGCAGCGCACAGGCAGAAATGTTGAATTAGAGAATTTTTAATAATAATTTTTGGCTGTCGAAGTGCAAATTGTTGTAAGTTGAGGATTACCTGTATATATATTTGAGAAATTTTAGTTTTTTCATACAAAACTTTCTCCTTTTTCCTTTTTCACACACACACACACACACACACACACACACACACACACACACACACACACACACACACACACACAAGTTTTTCTCCTTTCTCCTTTTTCACACACACACACACACACACACACACACACACACACACACACACAGTCACACAGTCACACAGTCACACAGTCACACACACACACAGTCACACACACACACACACACACACACACACACACACACACACACACCTTCGATATCTTGAATCTCACGGGAACAAAATAAAATTGGATATAAAGAGTTTTCAAGATATCAAGGTTTAATTTTAAATAAAGATTTTTATCTCAATAATGCATACCGTAGTTTTTAATACTGTATAAGACACTTTTTCCATGAAAATTAGCATCTAAATACTCCTGCATCTTATAAATCAAAGGTTGAAAATATCACTGAATAAACACGATCATATTGACAAACACCTATCATCAATTAGAAATGAAACTTAGAAAACGGAACTACTGTAAGGCATGTTCAGTATTCCGAGCATGCACAAAAAAGTTCCGGTTAGCGATAGCTCATTTACGTTCTTAAATTTAAATCCTTTGTTTAGACTCCAAAAGTGGGGGTAAATTCATAAGTATTTTTAATTTCTCTAGCACAAAAATTATAAACTAATTTTGAGATATCAAAAGTTTTGAAGAAAATACTTCAAGATAACTATTGAAATTACATTGGTTTAAATGACGAAAGTGCATGGAAAAACTTTTTATTCCACATATCAAGGGTTTCGAGATAGAGAGGTTTGAGATAATAAGGTTACACTGTATTTCATAATTGATTTTACCAAGGATTAGAACTAATTTGAACTCCTTGAAGACTTCAAAAAAACTAGTCAAACATCTATAAATCAAGCATTTTTTGCAGTGTAGAACATGCTTTATAGCAATTATTGAAATGAAAATTATATAGAATATTTGTAATAAATTAGCATTATGTTATGTAACAAGCTATAATTAATTTTGTTCTGTTTAATAAATCATGTTTTTAGTTTATTTTAAATAAATTGCTTTGATTACTTTTAAATAGCTTTCTTTTATATTAGAAAACATGAGGAGCTATACATATACATTAGGGATTGCAATATCGATAAACCGGGTTATTGATAAATTGCGAATTTTAGCCTCAAATTGTTACCGATAATTTCTACATTGTTTATATTGGGAATTTGGTAAATTATGTACATAACTTTAATACACTTTTTTGTACTTATTCTCTGGGCCGTGTTATGTTATATTTATTTATGTTTAGCACAGGGAATCCAGTTGAATGTGATCAAAGTTCTGTATAACAGAAATGATATATTAGTAAATGAAACAGAATGATGATAGACCAGAATATGTTGAATCAGCTAAAGATGATTCTGACAACTCCGATGAAGAACACGATGGAGATACTGAATAAAATGGCGGGGTTTTAGAAGTAATACAGGACGTAGTAACTTTCTCAAACAAATTCTGTACAAAATGTAAATTTGCATTCTCTCATAAACAAAATATGAAAAGTAGTCAAAATATATCACAAGTTAAACAATAAAAAATGATGATATATTACAAAAACATGTAAAAGAAAAAATCGTTAAGAAACTTTCCTTAATTCTAGACCAGGGCTGTCCAGTTAAAAAGCCCGAGGACCATAGCCGTGTTTACTAGAGATATGGAGGGCCGCAGTTTCAAAAAGGGGAAGGACTTTGGTACTTGATATGGTATTGTCTCAACAAATGGAACGCATAAATATAACGCTTTTTGGAAACCAATTTTGCTGTTGTCTCAACAAATGGAACGCATAAATATAATGCTTTTTGGAAACCAATTTTATTTCCAGATTAATAAACCTTATTACAAAGGAACGCATAAATATAACTCTTTTTGGAAACCAATTTTATTTCCAGATTAACAAACCTTATTACAAAATTATATTACCAGATTGCATCCAAATAATATGTTACATGTTAACAAAAAGTTATAAAATATAAACAGTTAAAAAATATCTACAAACCTTATAACAAAATTATATTTACCAGATTGCATCCAATAAACATGTTAACAAAAACTTATAAAAATGTAAACAGTTAAAAATTGTAAAATAAGTTGTATGTACTAATTTAATGTGATAAATAGGGCAGGCAGCAGCATTTACAAAGGCTGAATATTTACATCCATTTCTGTTGTAGCTATCTGCAGAATATGTAAAAGAAGAATCTCCAAAATATTTATTATCAGTATTTATATTTCGTTTGTTTCTAAGTTTAAAAACTTAAAATTATTTTAAATCTAATTTTTTAATACTTTTAAATTTAACTGAATTTTATATAACACTCTGGAGATAGGCTACATGCATTACTCCATTCTTAAAATTTTAACTTAGCATTTAATTTTATATAATAGACTGATATCTGTGAAAATGGTATCAAAATGAACTAAGAGTATAATAGTGTATTTAATAATTACAACAAGGATAACAAACTCGGGGCTTGCAACGAACACTTTTGTGGCCCAGACAAAAAATTCAATGAAGTTGATGTGCCTGAATTTTACAAATATTTACCTGCCAGGTTTGAAAATACGAGAAAATTCGCATATGAATTATCTCCATTTTTGGAAGTACTTTTCAGTGCCAGCAGTTATTTACAATTATGAAAGGAAACAAGCCTCGTTTAAGATCCAGAATTTCTAACATTCATCTTCAATCAGTTTCAAAAGTAATCACTGTGAATAAGATTTCCCCCGAAGTAGAAAAGTTGGTAGCAAAGAAGTCAAGTGTCAGGAAGCGAACATTTATTTTACTGTTGTCCTATTGTACTTTTTGAAATAGAGCGATGTTTCTAAAACATTGAAGTTTTTTTGCGACCTATATAAACATTACACCTTTTTTATTTGGCCTGTGTTAGCTTTTGAGTTTGACACTCTTGATTTACAGTATTTATTTTGTTTTGTGTGTGTGTGTGTGTGTGTGTGTGTGTGTGTGTGTGTGTGTGTGTGTGTCTTCTTGAATTAATAACAAGTGCCATAAAGACTTGATAAAGAGAATTTATTTCAATTATTATGTTCTTAAATTTCTGTTATTTCTTTAAAATGTGCTCCATCATCAGTGATATAAAGCTTACTGTAATATGCAAAATGAAATGACTCCTTAAAGAAAAAAAAACTTTTGTTTATCATTAAACATATATCAGTTTTGAGTTCAGATGGTCAATGTTTTTGATAATAACTGATACTGTTAAACAGAATCTAAATATTCATCTTTCATCAAAATCATTTTATCTCGACAATATGTTATTTGTAATAAAAATAAAACAAGAATTATTATCGATTTCTCTATGTTTCTAGACTTTA
>AYEL01073746.1:0-110828 GCA_000484575.1 Olivierus martensii
ATTTTTTTTTTCAGTAGCAAGTTTTAACTGTAATAATAATGTTAATTACGGTTTCAAATTCAAATCGCGTGAGTCTTGATTTCTATTCTGTTAACAGAAGAATTAATTATAGATTAAGTGTCTAATTAAGAATTAATTACTAAATGAAAATAATTTAGAAAGGTTACCTTTAAATATTGTTTGTAGTTATGTTTAGTTTCTATACTAACAGACTTGTTACAAAGGCTTCATTTTTATGATGTGGTACATTATTAGAACCTTATCTCTCTATTTTTTAACTGCAGTTATTTCTAATATTGTTTGTAGTTATGTTTAGTTTCTATACTAACAGACTTGTTACGAAGGCTTCACTTTTATGATGTGGTACATTATTAGAACCTTATCTCTCTATTTTTTAACTGCAGTTATTTCACGATAAATTTAATCTTAGTTTTGTTTTCCCAATACTCTTTACAGGTGTTAAGCATATTTCGTAATACTAGTTTTTCCCTTATAAAATACATTGAGTTTGCTTGATTTTTTATCAGTAGGTGCATTTATAGAAACGTATTGTTAATACTCCATTAAGAAAAGTTTTCTAAAAGTTATTATTGAAATGTGATAAAAATTGCAATTTCCATTATACAGTATATGTTACGGTAAAAGTGATTAATTGGTGGTTATATAAAATCACCAATCATCTTGATACGTCCAAACTAAATTTTTCACTTTTACCTGCGATTTTACATAATTTCCACATGATGCTGGTAAATTTGATGTAGAATCACCAATCATCTTGATACGTAAATTTTTCACTTTTACCTGCGATTTTACATAATTTCCACATGATGCTGGTAAATTTGATAAATATCGCTGAATATAGGGGAAGATTGGACAAAACCGGGTATCTTAACTTTGAATTCACACATTTTTTGAATTTAAACAGAAAAATTTTCAAATCTATATTATTAATCTTTAATAGGTGTTAACCTATCAGGAATTATGGGTTTTTATATCAAAAATGTGTTTATTCCTTAGGTAGGGTTTTTTAACAAAAAGTGCAAATACCCGGTTACGGGTCCATGGGTAATGTAAAAGTAAGTACCCGTTTGAATACATGTGTCAGTGAACATTAAAATTTTCATTTACAAAATATGAAAAAAAACATTGTTTCTTATTTTAGGAACAAAATTCACTTATAAATCACCCTCTTCCTCTATATTTGAACAAGCCTCATGGGTCCATTCTTGACACGTGCAATACTAGATCTATCCTTTCTTTGACTTGGAATGAACATATAGTTCGATACAAAATACGCAGACTTTATTATGTTCTTCTTCCTCTAAGGAAGATTCTGTATTTTCGATGTTTTTTCACTTTTATTAAACTCCTTTACTTCCTTTTTCCCTTTCGTTTGCTTTTTACGCATTCTCTTTTGTCACTGATTTTTGTGGTTTAAAAACTTTTCATTTAAAATCCTTAGGCCTATCTTTTTTTTCCAAGTATACTGGATACTAAGCCCAAACCTCGATACCCGGCTTTGTCCCACCATGACAAATTTTAATTAAAATGACATATCTATATTAATTGATGCAGTTAAAAATTGATTAATATGTTAAAATATTTCTAAAAATTTAAAGAATACAAAAGTGTACTTATTGATAAGAGACAGAAACACATTATTGTAAGGAATATGGAACTCAGAGTGTGAAATGAATCACTGTAAATGAGGAGAATTGGTGGGAGGATAGGAAAACGTGAAATAATTTCTTGTGCAAGTCTCAGAAACAGCATATGCAGGATGGAAGCGAGGAATGACAAAGATCATGATAATGATTATATGAGTATATATATTTTAAGGCGTGTATTATTATATTTTTTACAGTAATATATTCCAGTAAAATATATAGTGGATCGGGGGAAGTCGCCATACTTTTTTTTTGATCCTAAAACTCATATTAAATTTGATTATTTTCATTTCATATTTTTTGTACTTAAACTTACAAGTGTTATGCATATATCACTTTATCAAAATCTTTTGATAAAGCAATCGGGTAATTTTTTTATAATTTTTTAAATAAAAGTTACAATTAGTCATCTTACCCCGAATATTCCTGGTAAGATGCAACTGCGTTTTGGATGATATTCACATTAATAAATAGCAAAAATGAACTCTTTACTCATCCTACAAACTTCTTGTTAACTATACCATTTATATTATAAAAATATACATGGTAGAATTTAATAAAATATACATGGTGAGAATTTAATAATTTATTCTATTAAAGAATAAATTATTAAATTCTTTAAAATTAGAATAATTAAATAAAATCAGATATTTAGATATTGTATACATCCACAGTGGTCAAATTACTGCTTTTGAGCCAAATTCGACTCTTTGATACCTATAGTGTGGCTCCAAATCACGAAAGTCAAAAGTTAACATAGAACAATCTCTTTTATTTAAGAAAGATGTAGGTGTTGTACATTTATTCATATAAAATAAGCTATCCCAAACAATTAGGAAAGAGGATTTAGCAGTTTTTTCTAAGCCCTTCATATATCCCTTCATACAATTAGTATTAAACATATAATGAATTATTTACTGTGAGGTTCCATGCCATATTTTTCATCATTATATTTCTATAATCTCCTTTTTAACGTTCTGTAAGGCAGATATATGCCTATCATATATCTTTGAAGCATTGAAGCAATTCAAGCCTCCTCTGTTTATATGTTATGCTGCAAGTTTTAAACTTTATTCGAACCAAAGACCTCCGCTTGGGTTCTAATATATATTCTTATCATTTAATTTATGAAAATAAATCATAAATAAAAAATTTAAATTCGGCATGTGATACAAGCAGTATTGCCACCTTTCCCGTGGATCAGGGTGAGATGCAAGCCTTAATCACGTGACTTAAAATGGTTAAATTAGAATGATATCTAACGCAAAGTATTCTTTAAAGTATCTACACACATTACATATATTAATTTTTACTTTGATGATATTATTACGATTAATAAAAATACTTCATAAAGTGACTGTATAATTTTTGATGAAAATTCTAACATTCGATGGGTTTCTTCGATTTCTAATGCGAGTAATTGATAAATTGATAATCTGATAATAAATAAATATATATATATATTCTATATTTTTACGCGGGCTTCTAGGAGGTTATAATAAACCACCTTTTATCGCCACCTGTTTAAATACTAAAGAATTAGATCTTTTATCGACACCTGTTTAAATATTAAAGAATTAGAGAAAAATAAGCCTCTTTCCCGATTCACTCTAAGTGTTGACAACTTTATCTGATATACCAATTATATGAAAAATATTAAAATTATTATGGTGTTTAACATTTGTTGTCTGCTTTACATATAAACCAAAATAATAGCAGAAACAAAGCATTCATTATGCTACTCACTATGCATTATATGAGTTTTCTTAAACTAATACTATGGTCGCCAATCAATTATATTTGTTTTAGAGATGGCTGTGATAATTTTAACACTTTTCTAAGTTTTTCCATTATCAAGATGATAAAATATTGTGATACCAGAGTATTCATGTTTCAATTTTTAGCGGTCTTATGGGGGAATTGGTGAAGGTGTTGAGTGATGGATCATCCACTGAAATGGTAACGAAATAAAGGAAAATTGATTTCTTTCCCCGATTATCATCTTATTTCATATACAGGTATCCTCCTATACCACGGTTTCCCGTTTTGAAATTGCGGTACAACAAGGTTTTTACTTAACACATTTAGGAAGTCACTTTTACTTGCATATAACACAAAACATTTTCATTAATTATAGTATGGACACATAATTGTGAGGGATAGGAATTCGGTTTAGATTTTTACAATTAAAAACAAATATCTTGTCTTTCCTCGGAAAAAAGAAATTAGAAAGAGGTCAATTTTCTACCGATGCTTAGGACATAAGAATTTGTTTTGGAGTTGTGTAAAAAAGAACGGATATAGGCAGAACAAGATGGTGCAGTTCATCATATTTTAGAATCTCCCGATCAAGATAAGAAGAATCGGATCTTGCGGTGTATCAGCCGACAAGAAAGTTTAGTCGTTAATATTTTTCAGTTTTCTCCTCCTTTAATCATCCTGTAAAGAAAAGACTTCTTTCATTATCCAATTGTAAAAGAACTCATTTGATACAAGTGATTGTGAAAGACTCCGAGTTGAAAGGATTTTTATTATTATGCCAATCTATTATCGAGATACATTAGTAAGTAAAAATTTCTCAAAAATAAAGGGGGTTGCGGTTATATTTTCACCGTAGTTTCTCCATCATTCACATCATCCAGTCCTTACCAGCAACGCGCCGGTTACTGCAATAAGGCTTAACGCTTGTCAATTTCGTCCTTTAGACCAGTGGTTCTCAACCTTTTCGAGCCTAGCGCCCCCCTTGGGTAAATGCGATTGTTCTGAGTGCCCCCTGTCATCTTAACCCAATCCATCAAGGCACAAGGTCGAATATGACTTGGACGAAGCAAATATATATATAAAACTTATATATATTACATTTTTCCCCGAGAAAGGCATTTTTTTTATTAACATACGCTTGCCTTCTTCAGTTTCCAAAAGAATGAAACCGATAAGTGTTTCTGGATGAATATCTTCCTTCATTATAAAATATTGATATAAAAACTCAGGACAAAACAGAACATCATACTGCGAGTTACTGAATGAAATGAGACATGAGAGGCTGAGGAATTCAGAATTGATTGGCAGGAGCTCCACCTCGTCAGCTTAATGATTGTGAAATCGGTCACTTAAAGTTCTTGTGCAGTATTGCCAGTCCGTTGTCAAAAATTTGTAAAATGCATATGGATGCAGAATGCCCTTTGTTCAATAATACTAAGGAAAAGTCTCTAACATGTCATGAAATCTCAACGCCATTTACACAGTCTGTCGACCCTTTTTGTTCCAGTGCCCACGTTGAGAATCGCTGCTTTAGATCAAAGGGCCGTTTTAGTTCCGTTTCGCAGATTATTGGACCTATGTACAACATACACAGAAATTGCAATTATTGTGAAATATTTTGTTAAAATTATATATACATGCAGTTCCGCAACAATAATACTAGTTTCGAGGAAACGATATCCAGTCTATTTTCGATTTGAAATTGAACTAACTGTCAACAATTAAGTATTTTGTATTTTAACGTTCAGTTCTTGGATAAAAAGTAAGTTTATTCTTCAATAGCTTAAAAGTAAGTTAAAAGTACTTCAAAGTAAGTTTATGCTTATTAGGAAAAAATTTTTTATCCATAAATTATTTTTTGATATGTTTTAAGAAACGTTTTTCTGTAGGGAGGATTAGATTACAGATTTTGTAAAACCAACAAAAAATATACCAACTTTAAATGCAGAAAAAATTCAGAAAGTGAAGTTGATATTGTTAGAAAGGAAAAACGTCTCGTTTTTATTGAGCAGTGGTAAGAAAAATATAATTATTAAATGAATGTAATATTGGCTGTATATAATACTTTTCTTTCTTTGTTTTTGTTTTACATATATTGTATTTTAGGGTCTTACGTATATATTTTTTTCTTTCTTCATGTTTCCTGTTATTAATATTCTTAATGGAAATTAAGTATTATATGTGGAATTAAAGAAATTCATTTGTTTTTAATTGGTTTTGGAATGTAACTCCCTTTTTGTATTGGCTTCAGGTCTCATATAACACGGTTTCATAAAACTTTTTAGGAAAATATTTACTATGTTATATGTGAGATACCTATATTCAATTATTTGAAAAAATGGACCATTTATTTTGAAAGTGGTGTAAGTCCATTTTTTAAAACAATGAGCTATTGCATAAATAAAAAATTTTACATTAAATTAATGTAATATTTCATTGTTTTTAAAAAATGGACTTACACCATTTTAATAAAATAAACGGTCCAAATATTTATTATTTGAAGTAAAATTTATCCATTAGCTACCATTTTTTAAAACAATGAGCTATTGCATAAATAAAAAATTTTACACTAAATTAATGTAATATTTCATTGTTTTTAAAAAATGGACTTACACTATTTTAATAAAATAAACGGTCCAAATATTTATTATTTGAAGTAAAATTTATCCATTAGCCTGTTAGGCTAATAAGTAAATTTCGATTTCGATATTTTTTTAATATGGAGTGAATCGGGGAAGAAGCTTATTTTTCTCTAATTCTTTAGTATTTAAACAGGTAACGATAAAAGGTGGTTCATTATAACCTCCTATAAGCCAGCCAAAAATATAGAAAATGGCTATTATCAGATTATCAATTACTTGCATTACAAATCGAAAAGTTTTCAGCGAGTGTTGAAATTTTTATCGAAAATTATAGTGTCACTTTTTGAAGTGTTATTATTAATCGTAATAATATAATCATGCTAAAAATTAATATATTTAATGCGTAGTGGATACTATAAAGGATATTTTTCTTTCCATGTCGTTATAATTTAGCCATTTAAGTCACGTGATTAAAGGTTGCATCTCACCCTGATCCACGGGAAAGATGGCAATATTTGCTTCAGGGTTAGATGCCGAATATAATTTTTTTTATTTATGATTTATTTTCATAAATTAAATGATAAAAACATACATTAGGACTCAAGCGGAGGTCTTTGATTCGAAGAAAAATTAAAACTTGTAGCATAACATATAAACAGAGGAGGCATGAATTGCTTCAATGCTTCACAGATATATGATAGGCCTATATCTACCTTATAGAATGTTAAAAAAGAGATTATAGAATTATAATGATGAAAAATATGGCATGGAACCTCACAGTAAATAAATTCGATATATATTTAATACTAATTGTATATGAAGGACAGAAAAAACAGCTAAATCCACTTTCTTAAGTGTTTGGGATAACATTTTATATGGACAAATGGATAACTCCTACATCTTTCTTAATTAAAACAGATTGCTCTATATTAACTTTTGCCTTTCGTGATATGGAGCAACACTAAAGGCATCAAAGAGTTGAATGTGGCTCAAAAGCCGCAACTTGACCATGGTGGATATATACGATATCTAAATAACTGATTTTTTTTTAATTCTTGTAATTTTATAGAATTTAATAATTTATTCTTAATATATGTAATTTTATAGAATTTTAACAATTTATTCTAGTAAAATATACATGGTATACAAGTTTGTTGGATGATTAAAGAGTTCATTTTGGCTATTTATTAAAGAATTTGGTTAGATGAATAAAGATTTCATTTTGGTTATTTATTATAGTGAATATCATCCAAAGAGCAGTGACACCTTACCCTGAATATTCGGGGTAAGATGACTAATTGTATCTTTTTTAAAAAAATTACCCGATTGTTATATCAAAGTTTTTGATTGAGTCATATATGCAAAACACTTGTATGCAAAAACCATGAAATGAAAATATTCAAATTTAATATGAGTTTTAGGGTCAAAAAGAAAAAGTATGGCGACTTCCCCTTATCCACTATAATAATAGTTGAGTAATATATGTTCCCAGTTTAATCTGAATATTTTTCACATTTAAAAGTTTTAATACTTTAACATAATTTGATCATTAATCTTATCGAATTTGTTTTTCCAATGATTGCTATTTGTGAATATTAAATTATATCTATGGATACCATTGATGATATACCTTCCAGATACAAATATATATTGGATTTGATTTCCATTTTACTGCATTCCGAAAATTATTTACATTAATTAATCACGTGTACATCTTTTATAATATCAATTGCTCGCTAATCAGTAACCGGTACAATATTCATAAAACAATCAGCTATTTTAAGAGCTCCTTTGATCAGAGAGGAATTCTCGGATCGGTCCAATTGCAAGGAAAAACAAAAGCTTTGATTAATTGCAATTAGCGAATATTGACTACTCAGCTGTTCATTAAAAAAACACTAATATTTCGATGAAAGTCTGCCAAACGAATATGAAATTGAAATAATTTCTGTTACTATTACACGAAAAAATTATTAGCCAATAATTATTTGGGAATATTATACTTATTTCAATAAATATTAATAATAACATTTCTAAATCAGAAGTAAATAAAAATATTTTGTAAATTTCTTCAAAATCCCTGACATTAAATTTGAGCGAGCAGGTTGTTATATAAAAAAATGAATATAGTATCATATGGCTCCGAGGTACACATATATAAATATACATACATTCATATATATATATATTAGCCACATTAAAATCGAATTAAAGTTGACATTGGTTACAATTCTGTGTGAACATAGTATCATATGGCTTCGAGGTACACATATATAAATATACATACATACATAAATATATATTAGCCACATTAAAATCGAATTAAAGTTGACATTGGTTACAATTCTGTGTGATCTTTTTATTTGGAAACAAGATCTTCAGAATAGCCATGATTTTGTACGAATTGCAAAAAATTTTTGAAAGTAGTTAAGTCCATTTTTTAAAATTTTTAATTGATCCATGATACGTTATGTAGGAAAATATTGGTAGATGCCAGATTTACTTGATGACTGCATTACTTCACTACTATAAAAATCAATTGTGAGTAAAGTTAAGTCCATTTTTGAAAAGTTTTTAATTGATCCATGATACGTTATGTAGGAAAATATTGGAAGATGCCAGATTTACTTGATGACTGCATTACTTCACTACTATAAAAATCAATTGTGAGTACAGAAAAGCAAAAAAAAAAAAAAATTAATTTAAGGATTCCCCTTTTAGAAAGTACTTATGAAGTAAGTGCTGAAACTCCATCGTGTCCTTATATTTACATGTTTATATTAACATAAAAACGTTTTTATAGTTTATATTTCCTGCATCCCACGATTATTTCACAACTCAAGCATATTCAAAATAACGGAAAGTATGACTCATAGATTCCCAACAATAATTCGAATTTAATCTCTTAAAAATGTATGAATATTTACCTCTATGAGACAAAAATACGTTATTTCCTTGTTGGTATTATAATTTTTTTTACAGTTTCTCTCATTTAATTGTTTGCAAAAATGATTAAAATATTTTATTATTAATATTTTAGTGTGTAAAATAATAAAGTAATCATAAAACAGTGATAATGAGTTTGTATAATGAAATTTTATACACAACATATAATTAAAAGTAATAGTAATAATGTTATTACATTTAATTATATGTTGTGTCTAAAACAGTGATAAGAGTAATAATGAAATTTTAGTACACAACATATAATTAAAAGTAATAGTAATAATGTTATTACATTTAATTATATGTTGTGTATAAAACTTTTGAAAAAGCATAAATCCACTTATGCCATTTCAAAAATAAATGAGTCATTTAGTGTGTTTAATATCCATTTGTGGTTTAATGTTCATTTTCAGTTTAATGTCCACTTGTGAATAAAAATATATCAGATTTTTCGAATACCGTGTTTCTTCGAAAATGAGACCAGGTCTTATATTAATTTTTACGCAAAAAGGTGCATTAGAGCTTATTTTCAGTGGGGATGACATTTTTTATGTACAACAATCTATATTTATTCAAATGCAGTTTTGTCATATTCTGGGACATCCTCATAAAATCGATTCAAAAATATCGGTAATTGATATATGTTGGTATTATATCTAAATTTATTACGTAATCTATTTACAAACGATACCTTATTTCTCCGAAAATAAGCATTAGTATGATATTTCAGGATGCTCGTAATATAAGCCATACTCCAAAAACAAGCCCCAATTAAGATCGTCACGCATTTAGAACGTCTATTGCAATACATGATGGACATATGGAATTATATAATAATAATATTAATATATATCAACAATTAAATATAAACAAACAATGACTACATTGAAAATAAAATAGAGAAAAATTAGCATGGAAGCTTTGTGAAGCCTAGCCTGCAAGAGGTCGTAACTTGAATGAAGAAGTCATGGGATAAAATCAGTGAGAGCTCTGTTACCAATGCACTATGAACAAGCTACATGGAGAAGAAGTCTAAATTGCTAGTCATGAGAGATTGGGGCCAATGGTTCTATAAGAAATGCAATCGCAAAAAATTCAGTCTGAAATTCGGGATCTGGAGAGTTAGAGACACATGATTAACCGCTAAATGCATCTCTTCCACCCGCTGGTTACAAATGAATCCAAACAACTTTTAATACTGTATATACAGGACTGATGAACTTCAGGATGTAAGTCATCTTGCCCCTGGCGGATTAACGAGGATACAGTACCAAAGGGAATATTTCTTTAGATGCTTCTATTGGCGGATGGCGTCTTATCGGGGTTTGCCTATTCCATTAACATAGGGAAGTCCGTTCTGTCAACTTTCTTGGCGGTCAACGAAGGTGTCGGTTTAACGGGGGTGTCTTATCGGTGTTTGATTGTAGTTGTTATAAAATTTTAGAAAAATGCTTTTGAATATATACCATCTTTAGTTCCATATTCTAAGAATGGAAATGATGATGGACTATATCCATAAGCGTTTTTTATATAGCATATAGTAAACACTTTGCTATTAATTGTTTATTAATATATGTTTCTTTGGTATTGAAAGCTAATTTTAATGATTAAAAGCGAATACAATATTTCATTGATAAACTTCAGATTATTACGTTTTCTTCAACGAAGTTTTAATGCCTGTAATATTTATATACAATATAAAAATTTTCTTTTTTTTATTTTTAGGTTGCTATTCATCAGAACATCAAACAAATTCGAAAAATGGCAATGGCAAATGTAGTTTTTGCGAGATCAAAATCTTCTAATTTGGGTAATTTTTATTTATATTTTTTACTATCTAATTATTATGAAATATTTACTTATCATAGGAAATATAGTTAATGTGGGACCAGAACGGTTGAGTTTAGATGCGATTCAACTGCCGAGCGGAGACAGTCGATTCCGAATTCTGACACCAGGGGCCCTAGTCTCGAGTTTATCTTGTTACAACGCATTCGTGTTAGCAGTATCATGTGACACCAACTCCCATGTTTAGACACAATTGATAGGGCGTTAGCAGTATCACGTGACACCAACACGAATGCGTTGTAACACGATAAAGTCGAGACTAAGACCCCAGGTGTCATAATTTTTCGCACTCACACCAAATGCGGATTTTAGAATTTAAGGCCGAAAGTTTTAATAATGGCGCGTGGATAAGTGCCAACTCCTGAGTTCAGACGCTGCTGGAAACACACAGAAGTAAAGAGGACTGATTTAAATAATAAAAACTAAAACATTTATTGATACTAAACTAAAATATTACAAAAAATAACTTTCACAAAGAATAACCCAGACAGTTACAAGAATGAACATACAGTATACCAGATATCGAGAAAAACAAATGAAACCTTTCATATTATATTTATAACAACCTGCCTAACCTTAAAGAAATTTCACGCGTCTATTAACGATACCTCTTGAGAGAGAGTTGTGTCAAATATTTCTTTCTTTTTCTTCCAAACTTGGTTCCACAGATTTTATGAAAAGTTCAACGAACAGTAATTTCGAGACGGAAGACACTTAAAGAGACATCCAGGCAAAACGATGGACACACCAAAAGTGTTTTTGAATAGGACTGACTTCCAACTTTCCGAAGCGTAGCCGTCCCTGCCCCTCGATGTCCCCACCAATCCCGACGGATGAGAGAAGGGGTCCGAATTAATTCCCGAATCCCATTCGCTCCATCAGATAATGAAATCATCATTGACTGAGCAAATGGGATTCGGGATTTAATCCTGGGATCCTAGCCTTCCTGTGATTGGCGGCAGAACTGTCAAGGTTTTATTTTTATGACTTGTGGTTGTTGGGAGACCTGCTCAACTTTGATCTCCCTAATGTCAGTTATAATAGTTTTATTTTCTCTCTCGCAGTATTATTTATAAAAGATTTTGTAATTCAAGAGGATAAAATTCTTATTCAGGCCAAATTCTAGCCTAAAGATTTTCTTGGTTTCGTTAGCTTTTCATTATTCTTATGATTACATAACTTTAAAGAAAGCATATTTTATTTATCAAATTATAATCATAACATTGACTTAATATTATTTTCATATATATTCTAGCATTAACGATTTAACATTCTAACATTTAGCAGAGTATATAACTAATAATATCTTAATATTATAAAAGTTGAATTACAAACAAAAATGATTTAGATATATATCGACCAGAAAAAAGGAACAGTTGGCTTCGAAGGACAGTATCGGAAAATCGAGACAGTAATATATCTGGGGTTGATTACTCAGCTGGTATTAGTAGACTTTTATCTCCAGTGACTGTTTTTATAAACACTTACACAATGTCGCCAAGACGAACACCTATGCATAGGCTGTTAATTTTTAAATTAATTTGAAACCAGGTACTTATAAGATTAATTTCAGTAATCAATGAAGGTTAAGATCAAATAATAAATTCATAATTCCTAATAGTACGAAGGAGAATATCATCCATAAATTTTAATGTTATTCACGTAGAATCAAATTTATCTTTTGATTTAATTATTATTAATAATTGAAAATAGATATTTACCGAATATAGTAGATATTATTCCTCTGAAATTTTTAATAACATATTACGCTAAAGTAAATACAATGTTCCCAAAAAATGAGTAAAGTAAACGTAAAAAAGAGGGAATATATGTGGTATGTCAAAATGAAACCCGTTTGAAACGCGCAAGTGATGAATCGACATTTCACTTTAGAAACGCGGATATTAAGGTGAAGCTGTATGTGTTGCGCATGCGCAGTGTTCTTAAATTGTGCACTTGCGTCAATTTGAACGCGTGACGTAACGTTAAAGATGGCTGGTATGATTGAAAACCCGTAAGCAAGTTATAATTGAGTGTTTAATGGCTGAGGGATTAAGCAAGTTGTGGTTTTGGGTCCATCAAATGCTGCAAGCTGACGTCCATTCATTGTTCCTTATGGTGTTCAGTCACCATAGTGCGGGTCACCCATTAGCACTACTTGTTCGATGGGGAAGAGGAAATAAGCTTTCTTTCGACTCAGAGAAATATCAAGCCCTGACGGTGGAACCATCGGGTATATTGGCCAGACGGCTAATATATCAGATTTATAAGAAACCCATCCGAAGGGTGAATGAGCTTAAATAACTAGGCGTCACGATTGATCACGTACTAAGTTGGTTGCCACATATCAGAGAAATCCGGAAAGAGATGACCATTCTGGAGGGTCCGGGTCCGACAAGAAAAACGGAGGGGTCCGGATCTGGCCTATTAAATCCCATCCTTCGAACATCTGGTTGGTTGGAGTGTTGGTCAGCCTGTGATGTGCTCTTTAGGTGGCAGCTGCCAAATATAGTATATCCCTCGTGTAATATGGCGGCTTAACTTAATTAAACTAACATTTCATCCGTTTCAGCCGTTAAAAATTGAATTATAGCTTGTATATCCTGCTTGGACGGATTTTCAATCAAGCCAGCTATCTTTAACGTTACGTCACGCCATTTAGAAATGACATAAGTACACAATTTAAAAGTAATACGCATGCGCAATATGTACAGTTTCATTTTAAAATCCATATTCCTAAACTGAAATGTCAATTCATCACTTGGAGTGTTTCGAACGGGTTTCATTTCAACACTCCGTATATTAGATATATATCCTCTTTCTTACTTTTATTTTGAAAGCTGTAATCAAGGTTTGAAAACAAAAATTCTTAACGATCTATTAAAAGACGGATGAGAGAAATAAAAGCTTATGAGAGGAATGAGAGCGTTAAAAGCTTATTTCTTCTTCCCCATCGAACAAGTAGTGCTAATGGGGAAAAAGAAATTAAGCATGCTGACTAAACACCATAAGGAACATTGAATGGACCTCAGCTTGTAGCATTTGATGGACCCAAAACCACCACTTGCTTAATCCCTCAGCAATTAAACACTCAATTATAACTTGCATATCCTACGGATTTTCAATCATACCAGCCATCTTTAACGGTGATAATTTTCGGGATATTCTCAATATATCTGAACATCAATTTTTATAATGTAATTTATATTCACATGCCTTGAGGCATTAGTATCGATGTACTGATCGATATCAACCAGTTTCAATAAGCTTGATTCTCTTAATCAGTGAATCAGTGATCCAAAATAGCTGTGCGCAAATCTTTAGAAATGCGTAAGAAATTTCTAGGAGGTACGCATTTTTGCTTACCATAATACATGTCTCTTGTAAAGGATGCGTGATATTATTTACTGATAAAAGTGATGCATGCTACTTTTTTAATTGGTAAAGGAGTGCGCGAATACATAGTCGACCACGCTCGTTTTAATCGCGGGCATCAATCTCGTAGCAATATAAAGTTATTCCCGTTTCTAATAGATACGAAAATCTTTTGTACATACCGGCCAATCCTATCTATACACTAAATACAAGTGTTTCCATCTAGGAATAAATTTAGAAGTTTTGTTTATTTTTTTTTTGAAAGAAACAATAAGAGATCAATATTTTCTAGTTGATATTTGAATTGTATATTTGTTAAAGACATTATTTATTTATTCTGTAATCATCACATTTTTGTAAATCAACGAATCATCTAAGTCTGATAGACAAAAAAACTTTAAAATATTTCAAAAGTTCATAAAAAGTTAATTTTTTGTCAGAAAAATTTTTTTCAGCAAGATAGGAAATTATTTTTTTTTATCCCTAAACATTTAAAATTAAAATAGATACATAAAATTATCGTGATAACAGAGTTAGAAACAAACAGCCAAATATTCCTGATTGATGTATTCATTTATTTCAATAGAATGGAAAAGTTGGGTTAAGTTTGTTAAGGCAAGAGATAATCTGTATCTGGCAGCGGCCATTTATAAAGCTGGCTAACCACCCTGGAGGATCCGGGTCCCACACCTCCAATTTTTCAGGAGGGGTCTGGGCCCGACCCGTTGAACTCTATCCTTCAACCATCTGGGGCCCTAGTCTCGAGTTTATCGAGTTACAACGCATTCGTGTTAGCAGTATCACGTGAATTTTTTTTGAAAGACAAACAATAAGAGATCAATATTTTCTAGTTGATATTTGAGTTGTATATTTGTTAAAGACATTATTTATTTATTTTGTAATCATCACATTTTTGTAATTCAACGAATCATCTAAGTCTGATAGACAAAAAAAACTTTAAAATATTTCAAAAGTTCACAAAAAGTTAATTTTTAGTCAGAAAAATATTTTTCAGCAAGATAGGAAATTATTTTTTTTTATCCCTAAAAATTTAAAATTAAAATAGATACATAAAATTATCGTGATAACAGAGTTAGAAGCAAACAGTCAAATATTCCTGATTGATGTATTCATTTATTTCATTAGAATGGAAAAGTTGGGTTAAGTTTGTTAAGGCAAGAGATATTCTGTATCTGGCAGCGGCCATTTATAAAGCTGGCTAACCACCCTGGAGGATCCGGGTCCCACACCTCCAATTTTTCAGGAGGGGTCTGGGCCCGACTCGTTGAACTCTATCCTTCAACCATCTGGTTGACCCCATCATGGTGTTAGGTTAGTTATGTTCAGCCGCCATATCTCGTGAGGGATATACAGGATATCCCTCACGAGATATGGCGGGCCATATTGCTCGAGGGATATTCTGTTATCTGGTGGCGACAACTTATAGAGCCCATCACAGGCTAGCCAATAACCATGATGGGGTCAACCGGATGGTTAAGGATGGGGTTCAACCGGCCAGGCCCAGACTTCCTGAAAAACAGGAGGTGTGAGACCCGGATTTGAATCCGGATCCTCCAGGGTGGTAAGCCTGGAGGATCCTTACCACGCGGCCTTAAAATGAAAAGAATTAAACTTGTAATTGGTTTCATGTTTGACCTTATTGGTAGTTCTCATAACTAGTTTATATTCAAAATATTTACATAATGATAAAATATACAAAACACTGATAAAGTCTGATTGTTTTAATCTTTAAAATGAATAGTTCAATAATTAAATTATGCAACAATCTCAGTGTGAATTATGTGATAATTATTTATTTTAATTAATTTATATTTTTAGATGAGATATACGGAGAAGAGGCAAAATCATCATCAAAAATTTTCAAGTATTCTGTAAACTTTAACAACATTTTTAAGGATTTGAAACTGAGGAAAACCGATTTGTTAGGAAAGAAAACTGAGGTAAAAGTACGCTTGGAAGACATTTTCTCAAAAAAATCTGGACATCATATAATTCTTGTAACTGGTGAGCCGGGATATGGAAAAACTATTTTGTGCGAAAAAATATATAAAGATTGGACAGTTGCCGAATACTTGAAACATTATGATGTCGTCATAATGCTGAATTTACAGAAGATAACGAACGAAACATTAACTGAAGTTGTTAGAAACATAATATCAGACACTATTTTGAAAAGTAGAATTAATGAAAGCAAGGAAATGAATTATCTTATTATTCTAAACGGATTTGATAAATATCCTAAGAAGAGTAACATGTTGAAGTTCTTTGAAGATTCAGTAAATATTTCTCCACATATGACAATTCTCATAACTAGTCGGCCACATAATGTAGATAATATAAGGAAACATATCGATTTACGTTTTTCACTAGATGGATTTTCGATAGAGGAAAAGAAAAATTTTCCGGATGGAATTATAGTTTCTGACAATTTATACAGAGATAGAGATTATTTATGTGATTCAAAACAAAATTATATTCTAAATTGTTTAGTGGAATGCCCTTTAATGGCGCGTATGATCTCTGATATACATAAAGTAACAGTAACTGGCATACATAATATAAAAGATTTATATGATAGATTGATTTCGCTGTTGGTCGACAGATATTTAGGTAAATACAGTGATAGATTGAGATCTGAAGCACAATTAGATTATATAAGTTTGCTAATTAGGTTAGGCAAAATAGTTCATTCAGAATCGTATCCCATTAAAAGAGAAACATTAAAAGAGTATTTTCCTAATGAAAACGAGTACCATTTCATAGAAAATCTTGGTATTCTTTCTGTTTATTGGATTTCGGAAGAGAGCGAAATTTCTTACGATTTTGTCCATAAATCATTTTATGAATTCATCTTAGCACTTTATATATGGGGCTGCAAGTGTAGTTTAAATTCATTTAGCAGTTTATCCGAAACCACTTTGTTATTTTTATTTGATCTAATGAAAGATAGAAACTTTCGTAAAGTTTTTCTTCCTTATCTTGAAAACAGAGCAATCAGTTCGGATTTTCTTCTACTAGCGCATGAAACGTTAAGTAAGGAAAAGTTTGAAATTTTGTGTAAGAATACATATTTACTTTATGATTCGGAAATGATTAAGAACATTTTCCGTTTTTGCACTTTCACTAAGTTCGTATGGCATCTGCCAACCTATTGCAATGATTCTGCCTTCATTAAAACAATAACAAGTAAAAAACAATTCTTTAATATCGACAAACATATAGAATTTCTATTTTATGTTTTTCCAGTTATATCGATGTCTTCAAACGTGATGGGTTACATTGATTTTCGAAAAGACATGGAAAAAGTTATTAGCTTGATGAAAGGAATCAAAAATACTAATATTAAAATTAATTTCGCTGGCATATATCTGTTTGAAAACCAAACTCGTTACCGAATTAAAAATAATATATATCCTAAAATGTTTGCTAAAGATATTAAACTCCAAATGAATATTGAGGTTAAAGAAGAAATTTATGGACTGGTTACTGAAGACATAAACAAAGAAAAATATATGCTTGCTATCACTGCTGAACAGTACAGAAATATTAAAAGTAATATTATATTGTCATTAAAATTATTTTAGATTTTCTTAAGGCTTTCGATGCAATCGATTTAAAGTTAATTGTTGAATATGCTAGGCAGTACTTTTTTTCTTTATTTTTTGCTTTACATATAATTTTTTTTTTGTCTTACATATATATATATTTCTATTTTTCGTATTATTAATATTTTAATACAAATTAAATTTCTTATGTGGATTTAAAGCAATTATTTGTTTTTAATTAGTTTTGGAAGGAAATTCCCTTTTTTCTATTGGTTCTCGTTGTCACATAATACGGTTTCGCACAACACGGATTTTTTTAGGAACCTATCTACCATGTCATACGAAAGTTATCAATAATTAATTATTTATCATCAGTGATATTTCAAATATTTATTTTTTATCTTTTGTATTATGAATCTTATGTGTTATTTTATGTATGTGTTATTTTATGAATTATATATTATTTTATGTTTTTATCACAATTGAGTCTCTGTAGTCCGACACTTCGCCAATCCGATATTTCCAATAATCTGACACTGCGAACTACTGCGCCGCATACGTGAAATTTTCATGTCACAACTTGTCGATGTGCGTGAGAAGAGAGAGAATGATGTAAATAAATTCACTATTCGTTCGTTGCGCAGATTACAGTAGGACTAATTTTTAAGCTCAGTACATCGTTTATTGTAAAATATGTGTTTTTGTGCTATATCAGTGTTTGTTGTTTATCTTTTCAAAATGCTACAAATCGGAAAAAGCGAAAAAAATAGGGATAAAATTGAGAGGTTTGTGGTAGATTTGTACAGCAAGATCAATGACAGGAAAATCTTAATAAACTGAGCATAATCGTTTGTGTAATTCCATTTTTTTCATTGAATATCCAATAATTCGATACAAGCACCGTTTTCATATGACTGTCGGATTAGAGAGACTCTACTGTATTTGATTAGAATGATTTTTATTTGTATAAACTAAAAATTATCCGCTCATTTATATGAGCGGAAATATAATCTAATAATACTGTATATAATGATGAAAAACACCTCCGAACTCCTGTAGGAAATCCAAGGAATCGTAAAATAGCATCCATTGTTACGGTGCAGCGCCATCTGCCAGTTCTGTCTTTTTAAAAGAACTACAATTTCAATGTAATTTCTATTCTTTAATTTTTAAATTATTAATTACAACAAATAATTTCGGCTATCGCGACATCCGAAGATTAGACCTTTCTAAAGATACCCTATTTATAGAAATCGGTACAGTAGTTCAACCGAAAAAAGACATCCAGCCATTAGCCAGGTTTGACTATTAATATGTATGATAAAGTACTGTAATAAATGATAATATACAATTGTACAGACTATAAGTACAATTATGTATCATCTTTGTTCAACTGTACAACTAATTATGATACAATATATACTGCAGTATGCAATAACGTGACTAGATGTCGCGGATTTGAATTGTTTGTGCAGCAATGAAAACTCTCTCGTATCGGGCATGTAACCTTCTTAACATTTTCGCAATGGCACAAAGTTGCTGTTTGCTCTACTTCATACTAGATTACGTTATTGTTATTAACTGGCAACACATGTTTCTACTTGTATGTGAAAGAATTGAAGATGAAAAGAATACCCTTATGGAGGCTGTTACAGAAACAGCGAATTTAAAATTCAAATTAAAAAAAGAAGAATATGCAGTGTCTGCCACTTACTGTACGCATAAGTTAAGAAATTTAGAAGAGAATAGTTGATCCAAAACAGATTCCATTAAATTCATTGCCAAAAGTTTTATGAAGAATGTATCCAATATTTAGAATTTCGCTTATCACAATTTCAAGACATATTGATCGTTTTAAGTGGACCAATCTTGAAAGAGGTATTAATTGGCAAAATCTGCAAAACTTTTGAATAGGAGATAGAACAAAACCTTGTAGGCGGAACAAACTGGGTATCCCTGTATCATCGTGATGATCGTTGCAATCTAACAGCTAGCTCACAAACTACCTCCGAACTATAATTATACTAATAGGAACTGAATTGACGACAGTGCACGCTAGGTGCTTTGCTAAAAATTCTTAAAGTTTGTGCGCTGAAATATTTAGATTCTGTGATACAATGTAGAGTGCACAAGGATTGCACATGTATATTTGCTTTATTTTTATAATTGCAATTACGTTTAGATTTAGTTGTACGTTTATATAGCAATGTACATTTTATATTTTGTGCATTTTTATAAAATATATAGTTGTATGCATATACCAGAAGTGATTAAACTTCATATCCGTATGAACCACATAGGAGAATCTCATATAGGCCTACTTGATAGCGGCAATCTGTTTCTTTCTGGGTTCATGAGAGCCACATCAAATTTTAAGGTAATCATAGTAATGGTATCAAATATTATTTATTATATGTATTAAAAGAAGTTTATTTCGTATAAATTCGTACTATATTTTATAATAAATGAACAAATTACAAATATAATATTTTTTAAAATAGATTAGGTTAGTAGAGTTAAACCGCCATATTGCACAAGAGATATAAATTTATCTGGCGTCTGCCATTTTTAGAGCACATTACACCCATGATGGGTCAAACGGATAATTGAAGGATGAAGTTCAACGAGCTGGGTCCAGCCCCCTCATGAAAAATCTGAGTGTGGAACCGTGATTTCAACCCACATTCTCAGAATGAGAAGTCACAGTTTTATTAGCGGCCATCCGTCCAACAAAATTATTTGCTTCATATGAATTATTAACTTACATGGTATGGAGCCACATTGAAGGTAGCAAAAAGCCGATTTTACCAAATTTGCCATCTGTAGATATATTCAACTCTCAGACTACTCCCAGTTTTGCCAACGCCCCTCTCAGCTTCGAGATTTAAGCTGAAATTGTATAGTTTTCTAATGATTTTGGTTTTAATTCTTTTTATTATATTTAGTATTTTTATTTACTATTATTTAAAGGAAAAATTAAAAATAAACAAAAATAAAAGTTTATAAAATTAAGTTGTGTGAATATGAATTCTATGAGAGTGTGAATATTACTTTGTCACTAAACGTGTGAAATGACTAAAATTTTCACGCAATGTTTTTTTCTCTGATGTATTGCAACATGGTTGCAACCACTGTTTCCTATCAAAATAATTTCTAAGAGATTTTAAGTAGAATTTCTGTTTTCACTTTTGGCCATTACACGTCAGTGATATGTCATATGTTAATAAATATTTGGTTTCAAGTTATTTGACTAATATCTAGTTGTAAATTGCCAACATAGTTGTATAGTTTTAACTTAATCAATAACAATTTGGACTAAGTTAGCTCATTTAATATTCTATTTGGGATAAACAAAATTTTGTCACCAAGCTTGCTACAATATGTATACATTTGCAGAATTATAGAAAATATTGTAAATTAAGTACAATTGTGCTGTTATGTAAAATCTAGATATACATGTAAACAATTGAAAAATATATCAAATAAATGTGTACCCTTACATGATGTAAAATTGCAAAATGAAAAATGTATAATTTATCATTGTGCATCTGCATTGTATAATATATGCAGCAGCTATGGTGATAAGATATTGCACAGTTCATAGGATATTGTATTATATTTAAAATTTTATGTGAAAAAATATTTTTATCTTTATTTTAATAATTATTTATACGAAAATAAACACCAAAAATAATAATATTTGAATAAAAGTTATTTGACAAATAATTTATCTTGAAGATTACTTCAATTAAATTATTTGAAAGCCATATTATCTCCAAACAGCATTATCTTTTATTTGCAATATTCAATTATTTGAACTATTGGGTGAGTTCCAAACCTCAATAGTAAGTCATCAGTGATTATTCTCTTTTGACGTTAGAAATAACTCAACATCAGTTTGTTTCTGGAACGACTTGCTGAGTGTGGAAATAAGACGGCTGCTAACATGCTGATGAAGAAGACAATAATGAATATTATAACTTCATTAGCATCATTAGAAAGCACTAAAATTTATTTACTAGTAAACAACAACGATGATGATAATTTATAACACTAACTTTTAAAATCTTATCATCTAGTAGGAACTACTTTTTCCGCAACGTTGGATAAACGGTGTCAACCGATGTCAGCAGTCTCACCACCTTTCAAATGCTTTTACAATGATGACCGTTTGATGAGCTCAACACTGATTGCCTTGTTGAGCTTTGGAACGGTTTGCTGAGATTTTTTTACTCATCACTGATTAGTCTGTTGAAGTTTGGAACGCACCCATTGTTACTTCAAATTAAGTTTTAACACACAACTTGTAGATTAAGAACAACTGTATAAAAAATTATTCTATAATTTTTATACAACTACGTTTTATATAGTGGACAACTATTGATATTATTATTTTACTGTATATATTAAAAATTCTTATAAATCAATACATTATGTTTAATGCAAAAATATTTTTAATACATTTAAAAAATATTTAAGATAAAAATATTAATTATATAAAAGATGTTAAATTAAATGTATTTAAGTGTAACCCAGAATTAATAATATTGTTATTATTAAATATGAAAAATATAAATAATTTATTTTGTGATTTTTTATGAAACATTATTTATGTTTTTAATAATCTAATAATTACACAACTCAAATAACTGAAATAACAACTCTAGTTGAAATGTCTTCAATGTTTATTTTGCCCACCCGACGACGCAACGAATTGTTGCGCGTTCGGATACAAGGGACAAAAAGTGGAGGTCTCTTTGATTCCCTTATAATCGGCTTCGATTGTATTTGAGTTTTCATATATACATTTTCTCTCAAGAAAATTTTGCAATTTTATTCGAGGCTTCCAAAAACTTGGGGGATGCTGGTTCAAATCTGGATACCACACTTCCTGCTTTCCAGAAGGGGTCTAGGCCCGACCGTTCAACTCCATTTTTCAACTTTCCGTTTGACTCTATCATGGATATTAGTGGCAACACTCAATGCAGGATCAACCGGATGGTCAATTTACGTGGTCAGCATTAGATAGATAAATCATTTGGGATTTGGCAGTTTTAGACAACTAACCTAATCTAAAAATAATTCTTAACCTAGTTTACAATTTTACCTATTCTGATATCAATGTATATTAGCTTTAACTTCATGATATCATTTTTGATATTCGTAACAAAACTCATTTGTGATTAATATTACTTTAGATGAAATTTTTTAAATCTTTATTATTTATTAAGCAGAAATACAAAATTAGATTAATTACATTATAATTTTTATATTTAATTTTTAAACTGAAGAACTGTGCCATATATATATATGTTATCAGTTCCATTTTTTATTTTCCATTTGATATAATTAATTTACTTTATTAGTAAATATTTAAATTTTTTAAGAAATCTGTCAGAATTTCGGAACTAAATTTTTAATTCATATAGCGGCATAATATTTCCCAATTAGTATCGTTATTTATTTCTCTATGCATTTGTCTCAAATATTCTATATTATTTCTTTGAGGATCCAAACGAGTTATAAAAAATTTTGGAAGTTGATCCTCTCCAAGAAGACCAGATATGTACAGTATTGATTGATTGGATAATCTATTCCAAACTTCTAAAGGATAATTATAGTGATTTAATTTAATGCAAAGAGCTGAAAGAAATTCATAGAACGTTTCGTGTACTATTTCATAATAAATTATATTATTTTGGGATACCGGGTATAAAATTTTAAGTCCTAGAATGAACTTCTGCACGTTTTCATCAGGAAATCGTATGTTTAATTCATCCAATGCGATCAGTTTTAATCTATTAACAGGAAAATCATGTATTTCTGGTATCTGTGATAAGTAATTTTCTCCTGGAAAGAAGTCATATCTCTCCTGTATCAAATTTAATGGTATATCTTCTTCTTTCTGTCTACGCATATAATTATTTATAATTTGAAATATCATTTGAATATACAAATCTGTCAATCTCTCTGTATGTCCAATGCTTTGATCTCGAAGCAAACTGCATACAATATTTAATATTAATGGGCATTCTGCTAGGTCAGCAATTAATTTATTTTGTTTTACTATGTTAATATGTGTATTCCATAACGGTTTCTTATCTTGAAGCATTAATTTAATATATTCCTCTTGTGCATACTCTGAAAATCCTTTAATAGAATATTGAAAATCAGTATATCTTGAAAGTAAGTCTGAATTTTCTGGGATACTAGTAATCAGAATTGTCATCTGATTACAAATCTCAACAGAGTCTTCATTCAGAAATCTCAAAACAGAATTTTTATCTATGTAATCATCAAATCCATCTAGAATAACAAGAATATTCATATCAGTACCTATCAATTTGAATCTCGACTTTGTATCCATATCTTTGAAAATGATATTTAATATTGCGTCAGATAATGTTTGCTCCTGTAGTTTCCATAATTCCACGAAAACAACAAAATAGTAGTGTTTTAAGTAATTTTCCTGTTCTGTATCAGCTGCCCAATCGTATGCAATTTTCTTGCAAAGTGTAGATTTACCGAAACCCGATTTTCCTTTTATAAGAATTGTTTTATGACCTTTTTGCTGTGAGAATATATTTTCCAGCTGAATTTCTTCTGATTTCTGTCCTCCTTTATCTTCCTCCTTCAATTCTAATTTTACAAAGAAATCCTTTATAGGAAGGTCGTTAATTTCTTGATTTTCTATATGTATAAGTGTTTTCATATATGCGTTTGTTCTCTTAAGAAAATTTTGTTCTCTTAAGAAAATTTTGCGATTTCACTCTTGAAGTTTCCAAGATTTCTCTATCTGTAAAAACATAATAAGGAATATAGTTAGTATGATTATCGATTTTCTTTTTAAATTAACCGAATTTCCCTTTTAATTTAATATAGTGAAATTAAAAAAAAATCTATTCTATTGGCATTCTAGCTTTTTGTATTAGAATGTCCTGATCACTTCAAAATCTATACCAATGGTTCTTAATCGGTGTTCCCAAAACACTGATGTTCCGCGAACGTGTTACAAGAATTCCTCGAAATTATGAAAGCCAGGCCTACTTGAATGAATTTAGCGTTTTGCGCAATATATATTTCATGATATAGACAATCCTTGCCGTTCGTCCTGCAAAGCATACCGCACTGTTCCCACCGACGCTCTTCTTGTGACTGCTAGTATTCATCCCATTGCTCTAAAAGTTCTCCAACAAAGCCAGTTCTATAATCTCATTAAAAGACATCCCATTAGAACTTACTCCACCATCATTCAAGAAATAGATTACCAAATCACTCAACCTGGATTTAAACAACCTGTTCCTTTTATTTCTCGTCCAAATCCTGCCAACAACATTAACATAAAAATCATGCAAATTAATGACTACAGGACTGTTATCGCAGTTTTCAGGGACGGATCTCAAATGCCTTCCGCTATTGGAGTTGCTTTTGTGTGCTTTTTTTTCCATAACTAGGATTCCTCTCATCACGAATTATTAATCAAGTTGAGACTCTGCTCCATCACCCTAGCTGAACTAGTGCCTAACCTGAGTGTTCTTCCATTTTTCCACAACACTGTCAACCAGGATGAACTCCAAACTTGCACAATTTTAACCGACAGTCAAATCTCCACTAATAGCATCACCAACAGGTTTCATCTCAATCCCTTAGCTAACAAAATCTGTAAGCTGTGCACTGATCTCAAAGGAACTCTAGACATCTAAATCTGCTGGGTGCAGGACTACTCCAATATTAATGGTAACTATCTTGCTAAGCTAGCAAGGTTGTCGGCAAGGGCACTTCAGCCCTCTTACAGCAATATTCCTAAACATTATACGGAAAGTCACTTTACTTCGACTGCATCGTTCTTGGCAAAGAAATTAGAAGATATCCAACATTGGGCGACTTACCTACTCTTTCATCCCTTCCATCTTCTAAACGTATTCTCTCAAACATTTCGAAACTGATTTTTACATGACCCAAGTCTCAGTAGTCATGGAAACCCGAGCCAATACTTCCATCGATTTCATATCTCATACCGTAATAGCTCTGATTTTGATGGGAATTCTTTACAAGACAGCGTATACTACATCTAAGAATTTGAATATTACAATAATCAGCGCATCAATCTAGAAAGAACGTCAATACTTCCATCGATTTCATATCTCATACCGTAGTAGCTGTGATTTTGATGGTAATTCTTTACAAGACAGAGTATACTACATCTAAGAATTTGAATATTACAATAATCAGCGCATCAATCTAGAAAGAACTGTCTTACTCAACTTTTTCAACTGGCCATGCATTAAATCGTAACTTTTAAACAATACAATGTTCAAAAACCTTAAAAATCTAAGGAGTGACTCTTTAAGTGGCTGCTGACAGATACAGAATATCCCGTGAGTATATGGCGGCTCAATCTAACTAACCTAATCTAATCTAATCACAGTGGGCGGCCGGATGTGATAACGCTGTTAGCGTTCCACGCAGAGGACTTGGGTTCGCGTCCTGGGTCTGGTCCCGGATTCCGTAACTTTTAAACAATACAATGTTCAAAAACCTTAAAAAACTATACTCATGAAAGCAATGCACCCAAATACAGTTCGTCGGCCGGATGGCCGCGTGATAAAGCTTCGGCTTATCACCCTGAGGGATCCGGGTCCCACACCTCCAATTTTTTCAGGAGTGGTCCGGGCCCGGCCCTTTGAATCCCATCCTTCATTCATCCAGTTGACCCTATCATCGGATGATTGAAGGAGTGGCTCTATAAGTGGCTGCTGACAGATACAGAATATCTCGTGAGTATATGGCGGCTCAATCTAACCTAATCTAATCTAATCAAACACAGTGGGCGGCCGGATGTGGTAACGCTGTTAGCGTTCCACGCAGAGGACTTGGGTTCGCGTCCTGGGTCTGGTCCCGGATTTTTTGGGTACTGGGCCAGGCCCGGTCATCCCCGTTCTTCCCCATCCGGCCCCCCTCCACGGGTGTGAGTGCAGCCCGTGGTTAGAACTGGCCCCGTCTTCATAGTAATCTCCCTGATTGGAAAGGGGGCGTAAAATATTCAAAAAGAAAACCAAATGAAGTTCCACCAGCTAAGAACCATTTGTGTATTATCTTAATATCACAATGCAATTTTTCTATAATTATCACTATCTTTCAAAAAAAAACTCTTCTTAGAGCTGCAGTCTGCAATTCTTTTATAATTTAGAATCTCAAATAAACTTGCGCTGTCGTCTATGAGCGCAACTGGACTCTTATTACCTCTTCTCTATCTCTTCTAGTGACCTATCCCATTTTTTTCTAGGTAGGATCCCTTTCACCTGTACTATCCTTTTCTTTACACTTCTCATTTCATTCTTTATTAAAGTCAAACCAACGAGTAAGTCCTCCAAACTCTTTCATTGTGTATGTATGTGTGTGTGTAGGCAAAATTCAACTTGCATTTTCGAATAAACTAAAATGTATGCTCCGTTAGAAGTTAGCTTATTCATTGCGTATGGTTTTACAAAGTTCATATTTGATGTGATATGGTTTGTGTGTTTAGTATAGGTACATTATACTAAATACACAAACCAGATCATATCAAAAATGAATTTTGATAATCTTTGATTTAAATCTCTCGCATATGATTAGATACATTTCTCATTATTAATTTAACTCGTATGTTAAAATGATATGTACATGGTATTTTAAAAAATGAAACCCGTTCGAAACTCCTACGTGATGAGCTGACATTTCAGTTTAGGAATGCGGATGTTAAAATGATGCTGTATATGTTGCGCACAACACTTATATGCATTAAATTGTGCATTTGCTCATTTTTAACGCGTGACCGTAATGTTAAAGATGGCTGATATGATTGAAAATCCATCCAAGCAGAATATGCAAGCTATAATTTAGTTTTTAACAGCTGAGGGATGTAAGAAAGTGGTGCTAGTGATTGACTCGCATGCTGAACATCACAAGGAACAGTGGATCTGAGCTTGTAGCATTTGATGTGCTGCTGCAATGAGGGAAAACAATTTTGGTCCCCACAATTTTTGCGGTGCATAGTGGAGAAACGTCATTATTGCTAAGTAATACTGATGTTTCACCACTATTAATTAGTAAAAAGTACTAAGTTGAAACATCTCTAATACAAAGTGTCAATCTTGCTTCAGAAACTAAAGATTACTTTAAAAAAAACTTACCCAATATACAACAGCCCAAAATATTTTTGACTCTTACATCATATTTCGAAAAATTTTAAATATCATGAGAGCTGTTTGTGGGAATTTGCACAGATGGTACTCCATCAATGGTAGGTTTTATTAAAGGATTTGTTATCTATATGTAAAGACAAAAAAATTATAACTATGTACTGTTTCTTGCACAGATAATCCATATTTTCAAAACATATCGGCAATGTTAAACACTCTACTAGAATTAAGTTATAAATATGGTAAATTATATTAAGTCAATTATCTTTAAAAAACATTCCATTTTAAGCAGCATTGTATACCAATGAAAGCTCAGTATGATTCTTTGTACACTGAAATGGCTGTGCCGAATTTTACAGCTTAAGAACGAATTTTTGGCCTTTCTCCAAAATGAAAATGCAGTTATCGATGGTTTGTGAAAATGTCCTGAAATTCTTTTTTTGGCGCGCTAAAATTGCATATTTGACAGATATCATTAATTATCTAAACAGTGCCAATACAGTATTAAAGGAAAAAAATGAAAATATTTTGTCATCCACTGACAAATTGGTAGCATTTCAAAAAAGTGTCGCTGGAAAAATCGCATATTAAAAAAAAGCACAGCGGACACCATTCCTACGCTTTATGAAAAATGTCCAGGTCATTACTTCTGTTATCACAGAACAATTAACACTATTGTAAGAGAAAATTGCGAGTTACTTTCTTTCCTTTAAATACCGAAAATTATGACTGAAAATAATATAAAAAAGTTAATTGAAATTTATTTTAATCATTAAATAATCTGAATATTTGCAATTAATATGTTAATCTATGTTTTTCTTTCTGCAATAGTTATTTTGATTATACTTACATTCTCTGCTACCATGATCTTCGACTGATCTTGTTTGATTCCCAATATGTATTCCTGTCGATTCTCTAATAGAAAATTTGAATGTACTTCCAGCCATGCTAAGAAAACAAGATTAAAATCAACAATGTGTACTCTTATCTGTCTAAAATTGCTACATAAAAATTCAGTTATAAAAACATTAAAATTATCAAAATCATTATTATTTCTAATTTAATCAAATAATAATAAGAATGTTTGAATTGTTATGAGAACAAGATGACAGTTACTTTATTCTCACAATGAGTAATCATGTTAGTATATATTTTAGTAATTGATATTTATGGACTATAGTAAAGCGAAAAATGAATTGACTTTTTATATTTGGGCTTTGTATACTCCGGCATTTTCACTTCGATAATATTTGATAATCCGGCAATTACTGAATAACTACTTCATATCCGGTATATTATTTTCCTCCTGTTATTTTGGACTATATAAACACGCTCTGCAATAGGTGTAACTTATTTGATTGTGTAAAGATATCAATTGAAGTTTTTATTTTGTAACTGACAGATTGAAGCAATTGATGGGCTTTTCGTAACATATCAAGCCACGTACTGTTTATCAAAACTACTCTACGAAGATTGCCATGCTCATTTTGGTATATTTTAACGGCCGTATTCACCAAACAGGATCGCGATCGAGTCTAATCCTCGATCACAGAATCTGAGATCAAGTTGGAAGCTGGATCGAGATTCTGTTGGTATTCACCGAATGCGAATTACCGATCCGACAGACGATCTCCTACTGTTAGTAAACCGTCATATTACTGGTTTAAAATATCACGTGCTAATGATGTCATGCTGAAACTGCAGTATTTTCAGAAACTTATCAGATTATAGGTGTTAAAACTTTGTGTATTCTTACCATGATTTTCAGAAATTTATCAGATTATAGGTGTTAAAACTTCGTGTATTCTTACCATGGAAAAAATCGACAAATATTTACTATATTTGAAAAAGCAGTACTATTAGAAATATTTTTCTTTAAAACTGACTAAACTGCGCATGAGTCGATCTCGATCCTTACTTCAATCCGAACAAACTGTTGGATCAAGATCGGGATCAAGTTTTGTGTCCAATCCTGGATTCAAAATCCTGGTGAATACGGAATTTGATTAATTCGTTCCGGAGACCAAAAAAAAAAAACAAATAAAAAATTATATAATTTCTTACTATGTTTATTTATATGTAATAACAATAACATATACATACATATTCTTGCATTTTCACCTATTATATTTATTTTCCGACAAAGAATCTGTCCAATATCGATTGCTTTTCTCTCTCCTTCAGGATTTTTCGGAAGTGATTAATAGCATCGTCGTGGTAGAGATCTCCAAGCCTGTTGACCTTAACCTGGTATGGATGCCATTCTAACACCAAAAAATTGTAAAATCTCTCTCTAACCTTCTTTAATAAATCTTTGATTTGTTTTACGTTGTCTCCAAGTTCATTTTAATCGGGAAAACTACTTTTCTTCCATCCTTACCCATAAGTCCAAAAGAGGCGCGGAAGGCCTAAGCCTGTCATTCCGTTAGGTTAGTTAAGTCGAACTATCCTCATGGAATATTTTTATCTGGCGGTTCCATTTGGTTAGTTAAGCCGAAATATCTTCATGAAATATTTTTATCTGGCGGCGGCCACTTATAGAGCCGCCATCATCACAGGCTGACCAACACCCATGATGGGGTCAACCGGAAGATTGAAGGATGGGTTTCAATGGTCCGGACCCAGATACCTCCTAAAAATTGGAGGAGTTGAACCCCCGGATCCTCCAGAATGGTTACCACGCAGCCATCCGGCTGATCTTCATTCGGTCAGTCCGCGGGTTTCAGTTTGTTCTGTGAAGTGTTCGTTATTCGAACATGTGTTCGTTAACCAATGAGGTGTTCGTTATCCGAACATGTGTTTGTTAACCGAACATAAAAATCGGGAAAAACCACTGTTAGTTCCATGAGGTGTTCGTTATCTGAACATGTGTTCGTTAACCGAACATAAAAATCTTTAAAAAAGTGTTCATTATCCGAACTGTTCGAACCGATCACCCACTGTATTAACAAATATTTGTTTATATTTCTAGTGAAATTAATCATTAATCAAACAAATCATCGAACATAAAGGGTTAGAAATGAGAAATTCCATGTGATGCACATTCTTTGAACACCATTGTAGTTGAGTGATAAAAATTTTCAACGAATATATGTAAAGAATGATTCAAATATTAAAACAGTATATATAATCTCGACCTTCAACAATCCACTTAAAATAATTCGCACTAACGACGGCAATTATTTACGAGATAAATAATATACTTATTAATATGGTCACTACTATTTTAACCATTTTGGTTAACATAATTTATTTCTGTTCAAATATATTTCCTGAATTTCATATAACGAACTCGTATGTTATAAAAATAAAGAAATTCTACTTACATAAAGCTTTGCAGCAATGCTTTCTCTTATGTATACAACGAATATGAAAGATATTCGCAGCTCTCAGCATCTATACTATATGAAACTTTATTCAGTAACTTTTATAGCTGCTGAACATAGTCAGAAACGTATAAAATACGATTAAAAACAATTAAACCATAACTAATCACCAATCAATTTAGCCATTAAACAATTACCTTCATCATGTACGAAGGTAATACTATTACATATTCCACTATTGGATTCATTGTCAAAGTCGAATGTATGGTTATTATTCTGATAATTTCTTCATTTTTTACTTTTATAGTTATTGAAAATATATTTTCCTAGTTATAAAATACGAAGTTTGAACATTAAACGAATCATATTTCCTTCTAAACTTTTTCGAATTTCCGAAGAATGTAACTTTAAGGGCCGTTTGCACGACTTTGAGTTTAATCTGTAAAATAACTCTAACCCGTTCGAAAATCTATAGATTAAGTACAGAATGTTGCACGAGGTAAAAGATGGCTATCAGCCAGATAGCGTGAAGATAGTTACTGGGCATGATTACCATAGTATCTCGTTTGAACACGAAAGCGCCGATTAAGTTATTTATTATTTTCAATATTTGCAGCTCGGCTTTCAATCAATCTGTAGTTCAACTTCAGATTTTAGTTATTTAAAAAAATATTCAGCGTATATATCCAGTAGAGTTTTTACACGATTTTGATTTAACCGTTTAAAGCCAGCCAATCACCATTGAGTACACAAAGCGTCATGATGCGTCGTGTTGCGAAGACGCGTCGCATTGGATCGCTAGCTTTTTACTACCCAGCAGTAAATAGGAGAGCGACGCAATGCGACACGTCTTGGCAATGCGAAACGTCGTGACGCTTTGTGTACTCGATGTGATTGGTTAGCTTTAAAGGGTTAACACAATTCAGAAAAAATTTCACTCTTTTTTTACACGATTTGTTTTAATTTAATATGATCCTCCCAAATTCTAAGAAAAAAATATTTTTTTTTTATTACAGTGAATGCCACGCTTTCTTCGCATTATTCACCTCCATATTGTTGTTGTTGATTACAAATAGAAAAGAAATTTCTGAGAAATTCCCCAATTTATATGTATAACTTCAATAGGGAATTTGTTTTGAGTTTGGTGTTTAAAGTGAAAAGTAACTTTTTGATGTGTAATGGTATAAAAAAATTTAATAAAAGTTAAAATCAAAATTTTGTTTTGTGTAAGTGATATTATTTTGCATAATTTTTGTATTTATGAATAAGTTAACATATAATATTTGGTGCGGTTTTACATTAGCGACATACAAACGAAAATAGTACCGATCGAAAGATGACCAGGAGTAGAGAAATCTTCCAAAAGGACTGCACTATTATCTTGTGCGGACGTCGAGAAAATGAACGATAAAATTATATTTCTCTACAAGCAGTACCTAAACCGATGCGTGCCGCCATTTTGTAAATCTAACTTGAAAAAAAAATCTTTATCATTAATGAATTAAAAATTAGCCTCTCACGGATTGGTGATTAAAACACGAATCCGCAATACCGTTGTGTTAAAGATTCATTCAAAAAACTACTATATCTCGGATTTTAAACCAAGTTTTCAAGATGGCGGCACGTACTGGTTTAAATATTGTCTGTGGAAAAATAATATAATTTCATCGTTCATTTTCTCGAATTCTGTACAATATAGAAGTACAGTCCTTTTGGAAAGTTTTCTCTACTCGTTGTCATCTTTCGATTGGTACATGGCGCTAATGTAAAATTGTACCTTATTTCTTTACAAATGATAATTTACTTTATATAATACGTTTTCCTATACAGAAATAAAAAGCGCAAGAACGTAAAAATAATAGGATTCTAACATGCTTTATCATAGGATTTATTGGCTGGATTCTGATTTTCACGGAATTGCAAAATGTGATACCATTCGATAGATCTCATCAAACTGGTCAAAAATTATAATAGAACCATGAACGAAAGCGGCACCGATTAGAAGATATTTCGAAAAATTTACCTCAATTGGTAAACGAACCATGTACCGCTGCCATATTGAACGAGAAGTAAAACGTCTCATGACCATTATCATAATGAAGCAACCTGTTATGGTTTTACACGGTACAATTGTTGCCTTATCGAAACACGGCGAAAGAGGTACACATCGAAAGGGGGCAGAAACACGCAAATATCCCTACTGAAACAAGGGTGAAAGATCAAACGTTTATGAGATATAGATCTGCAAAGTTCCGTTTATTGTAAATGGCATATGCGGTTTGACGTTGTGCGGCATCGCTGCGGTCTGCGACGCGACGCGTCTCGTATCCGTGCTCCACTACCTATGCCGCTTAGATGCCTCTATCTCGTAAACGTTTGACCTTTGACCCCTGATCCATTAGGGATTTTTTACGTGTTTCGGCCCTCTTCGATGTGTACCATTTTTGCCGTGCTTCGGTAAGGCGACAATTTTACACTTTGTTTTAAAAGCCGAAAATACGCCGGGAATTGTTCTTACGATTATGTGAGTTATGATTTTATGCTGAAATCTATAAGTTATTTATGCAATTTATAGATTTATATATACATTAATTTATAATATATATTTGCATTAAAATGTATAATTACATCATCTTGAAAATATTCTTGCCAACGAGTTTGAATATAATTTTTGCGCGACACCTTCAAGATGTATTAGAGTAAACACCCGTATAACGTGCTCTCCTATAACACGAATTCATATATCGAAATCGCTCTTTTATAACACGAATTCGTGTAATTTTACATCTTGAAAGTGTCGCGCAAGACATTGTCTTTTTCAAGATGGCGTCACACACAGATATCGTTACTTCGTTGTGATAAGTACTTTTTCTTATTGCTATTTATCGGTTCCGTTTTAGCGATTGATTTATATACCGATTTACTACTAGTAATATGAAAAAAATATTATGCAAAAATCCCTGAAAAGCAGAATGTTGCCCTTCAAACAATAATATTTTTGAGTCAAATTTTTAACTCATGAAATTTGAAGATTTCATGTAATTTCTTCAGATATTCCTTTTGTACTTTCTGAATAAACTCAATAACCATTCAATCGCTTTTGCAACTCGCCTATGAGATTCGATGAAGTGAAAATAATTATTAAAAAACGGTTAGAAATTGGAATTTTCTTACCTGTCAATCGTCGGATTTGCCCGGAGATCGTAGATATCCGGGAAGCAATTAGGAAAAAATAATAAAATATTCCTTCTTCTAAAATTATCCCTCTATAAATTGTGTTCTAAAAATATCTGAGTCCTTATATTTTTTTAAGAAATTATATTTTTCTTTCACAAACAGATGTTACAGCTGGATAACCACTGATTTTGTTTCCTGATCAATCTTAACGGTAGAAAATTCATAAAATGGCGCGAATATCAAAAAATGCCCGTTGAGTGGCGCCCCTCACTCCAATTTGCGGCTATTGATGGGATGGCTCTTAACGCTAAAGAATTTAGTCATTCTTTCTAGTATTATTGACCACTACCGTCTGGTTAAAGGAAGAGGAATGTTCAAATATTAAATTATCTATACATTGCCAAATAGATAAATTCAAATTTTAGTTTTAAAATTTTAATTGGATTTTCATACAATATTAAGTATTATCGACTGGCATTTTCTGATATAATGACGGGGAGTTCTGTGCCTTTTATCTTCATGGTGGTGAAAGTAAATTGCCAGTGCTGAATTATATCTTCCGATTATAAATTATTTTCCGATCATATCATACAGTACTACAGGAACGACAACAAAAGCCTATTTTTTATTTTGCATATTTTATTCCCCCTTTCCTAATCAGGGAGATTACTAAGGGGCGTGGCCAGTTCCAATCACGGGCTGCATCTACACCCGTGGAGGAGGGCCGGATGGTGAAGGACGGGGATCACCGAGCCGGGTCCAGTACCCCGAAAAAATCCGGGACCAGACCCGGAACGCGAACCCGAGTCCTTCAGTGTGGCACGCCAACGCGTTACCACTCGGCCATCCGGCCGCCAACAAAATCCTATTTCAATTGAATGGTGTCATAAAGTGTATATATAACATCGCGATGGAAGAATCTAATAATTCAGTAAGTTAATGAAATTCTATTGTTATCTTTGAAAATATTCTTCAACAATTATTTTGAATATTTTGTTAAAATGCAGAATATATGATAAGATGTTTAATATCTCCCTTTAGAAGGCCGGATTGGTCGCATGAAAGAGCTTCGGTCTTCCAGAGTAGAAGACTCAGGTTTGAGTCTCAAGTCCTACCCCGTGAACAAAAAGACCGGATTGGCCTTTTGGAAACACTTTGGCTTTCCACTCTGGAGGACGCGGTTCGAGTTTCGGGTCCTACACTTGAAAATGTTTATCATAAGGTCCGGGCCCAGCCCGTCGAATCCCGTCCTCTATAATCCGGCTGATCCATCCGCAGCGGGCAGCCTGTGGAAGGGCTTATTTATCCCTGCCACTTAGTATTCTTCCAGAATGGAAAGTGGCGTCATCTCTTGACGAAGAAGTCTTCCATTACAAAATCAATCATTTAAATATTATTTAATTAAATATTGTTAATTCTTATAAAAAACTATTTATTTTAAAATAGGATGGCGTTAAACTTATATGTAGCAAATAGTTTTTTTGTCAACAGATGACGCCCCACTCCATTCAGGTAGAATACTATGTTGCGGGGCGAAACAAGCCCTTCCACAGGCTGCCCACCCCTGCGGAGGGGTCAGTCCGATTGTGGAGGACAGGGATCCATTCCACAGGCTGTCCACCCCTGCGGAGGTGTCAGCCGGATTGTGGAGGACAGGGATCGACGGGCTGGGCCTGGACCACATGATAAATATTTTCAAGGGGTGGGACCCGGGATTGGACCCGGGTCCTCCAGAGTGGAAAAACGAAGCGTTTCCACGCGGCCAATCCGGCCGACTGTAGCAAATAGTTTATAAGTAGCAAAGATTTTAGTAGCGACAGCAATTTAAAATGATATATACGGGCGGCCGGATATCCGATGGTAACGCGATGGCGTGCCACGCAGGAGGACTCGGATTCGCGTCCTTGGTCTGGTCCCGGAATTTTTCGGGGTACTGGGCCCGGCCCGGTTATCCCCGTCCTTCACCATCCGGTTCCGCTCCACGGGTGCGCGTGCAGCCCGTGATTGGAACTGGCCCCGCCCCTTTAGTAATTTCCCTGATTGGAAAGGGAGCGTAAAATATGCAAAAAGTGATAAATACGTAATATACACAAAAAAATGAATATGGTGTGCAATGTGCTTGACATTTTTTAACCGAAGAATTAAGATGCCAGCAACAAACAATAGACAATATTAATATAAAATAAAATTTGAACTATTTAAATTTTGAAAAAGGAATTGTTTGGTTAATTATTTAGAACTCCGTCATATATTAATCGGAAAAATCAAAATGGAGGCCGAAAAGCAGAAATGTCGCCTTCTGGTTGTAACAGTATACAGTGGTACCTCGCAATTCGGCATTTGAGTTTCGCGGGTTTGCGTATGCGCCTGCATGGAATTGTATGATGTCATTCGCTATTTGTCAGTTCTTTTTGGGCTACTTTGGTGTTTACCGTGTTGTTTGTGTTAATTTTCAATTCCACATTTTTCAGAAAGTAAAAATATTGTTTGTGTTAATTTTCAATTCTACATTATTCAGAAAGTAAAAAATTTGCTGTTTGTGTTAGCTTTCAATTCTACATTTTAGAAAGTAAAAAAATTGTAATTACAGTAAAACCTCGATTTTACGGACTATAGGGGGCAAGACTAGTCCGTAAAATCGAAATAAAATTTTTTGTAAACATTAATTAGTATTTTCAACATATCTGTACTAATTAATGTGACTTATGCCTAAAAACTGGCTGTACTAATTAATGTGACTTATGCCTAAAAACTGTATTATTTTACATGAGTATTTAAAAATTAAACTAAATTACCTACATACATGTATATTAAATTTAGGTAAGTTGTTAAAATATTACCTGTATACATATATATTAAATTTAGGTAAGTTGTTAAAATAAAAATGACGCACAGGTATATTAAATTTATGGTAAGTTGTTAAAATAAAAATGACGCATTTGCAATATAAGAGAGTGTTATGTGCTGGATGTAGCTATACTGTAGACAGTTTATGCAAATATTGTATTAAGAGCTGGTGTAAAATACTGTAGACAGTTTATGCAAATATTATATTATTATTATTTATTTAGTTTTTTGGGATGGTGTCCGTAAAATCCGAAGTCCGTAAAATCGAGGTCCGTAAAATCGAGGTTTTACTGTATTATTAATTTTTGAGTGAGGTGCAAGGATTGATTGAAAGAGAACTGACAAGAGGAATAATTCCAAAAAAAAGAACACTCGATTGAGCAAAGAGACGGAGAAAAAATTGTACATAAAGTGCAGAAAGGTAGAACAATTAAAATGTAAGTCGAGTATGGCGTTCCTAGTACAATGTGGCAAAGTTTTGCAATGGAGAAAGATGATTATGGGTGCTAGGGTGTCTGCTGGAAGACTTCATTCTAACATCGAAGGGCTAATAAAATGTATTGTGTATAAAATAATGTATTTTGTAATTTAATGTGTTTTACAATCAGGGCCACCGAGAGGGGTGACATCCGAGACTTTTGCCACGGGCCCGGCATCGAAAAGGGCACGACCGTCGGGTTCTGACGTCACATTATGTATCTGATAATTCGCAGGTCGCCGCCAGAGTGCACTGTCTATCACCCAAACAAGCAATCAAAGCAGTCGTGCCAAAATAAACTATTTTACGTATAACGTGATATATAATGTATCGAATTTTGAATTTACTAATATACTTTTTTTAAAGAAATATTTAATGTTTTATATGGTTTAATAAAAACTTTCGGATCCGAACCACAGACTTGTCACGGGTCAGAAAATTTCTCTCGGAGGCCCTGTATACAATAGTAAAACACATATAATAAAGTAAATCATATAGTGTAAAAATATCACTACCTTATAAATATTTAATACAAAAATTGTATTGTAAAATAAATATGTATTTTCGAAAACTAAATAATTTATTGCAGGGCCGCGAAATCAGTTTCTGCCAAAATTGGTTTCTGCACAAAGGCGTCTCATATATCTGCGCCGGCTCTGATTCGGAGTTACTTTTAATCTCGGTATCAAACTGCACGGAAATACCTAATTACTTGAAATGGTTATTGGGATGATCAAGCAAACACCCAAAGAGCAAACAATATTCTGACGTACAGTTCTCTTTACTTTGATAAATCGATTTATGATAAATTAAATGGATGAATAATTATTACGAAGTTAGCCGGAAAAGAGTCACTTTACCACTCGATCATGCTGAAAATTAAAATGTTTACTCCAATAATGCTTGGTGCATAATTAAAATTCTATCGATTGGAAAATGTGTATCTTATATAACCAAGGAGAGAAATATTGCAAAGGGATAACCATTTTACTGGAACAGACTGTACACGATATATCAGGAAAGTAAAATAGCTGATTCAGTTAGTTATAGTTATCCTTTCGTAGAAGTTTATTATACGCAGATATATTTGCACTTACTTGTATATATTAAAATTTATATATTAATCTGTATGTGAAACAGATTAATAGTTAGTTCAATATAAGTGTCGAAATATAAATAAATATTTTTAGAAAATGGAAATATCTATTCATTCTACAAGTTGTTTCGGATGTTACTTATATCCGAGCCAAATTTTAGCGAAAATATTTGGAGTGGGTAAGACTATAACTTGTTCTTGTAAAAATGAGTCTAAATGGTTTAGATTTTTGTCAATGGTTTATCAACCATTCGTCGCTGCATGTTTCTGGTTTTTCTTAATTTATGTAATAATTATGAGTGTTATACCGGGACGGCTTCCCTGCGAATGGAATTTACATTATATTGCTGACGACACATTAGTCGCAAAGATATTTTTATTTGAGATAACTCTCTATCTAGCTATCAACTGTACTCTTACGAATTTTCAAAAAGGAAGAAAATTCTGTCCTTCATTGATGATCGGGCACGAAAATGAGATTTCTTTTGCGCTCGAAATACAACATTTTCTGCTCTATTTACTGAGCTTTAGTTATATAATAATATCATTAATCGCTGCAGGTGTAACAGGCTTAATAAGCTACAAATCTCTTTCTCATCAGGGCGAATGGGAGAGTTGTATTTGCCAAACAATCATATTCATATACATTTTATATCTTGCCGGATTTATTTTATTTGAACTCGCTGTTGGCATTATCGTATGCTCGCTCGTAAAGAAAAAAATTTGATTTGTTGACGGAAGAAGTACAAGAGAGTCGTGTCAGGGCATCCCAATTGAAGGAATTTCTATATTCTGTTTATAGAAGATACAACAGTTACACCGAGATGATAGATGAATTCAACGATTCTGGCAGGTTGATTTGTACATTTAATTACTCTTTCGGCATTTCGTTTTGCTGTACATTAATGTATATATTGGTATTTCTGGTGAAAGATATCGAAAAAGCTATTGTATTGTGTTTTTTAATTACTTTAAGTCTTACTTTCATGGTGATTGCAGCTGTGGCCGGCGCTGAAGTATGGACATCGGTAAGTGATTCAGCTTATCAATGTATCATTTATTATTATCAATATTATGATTTTTCTGTAATATAGTGTAATAATGAGCATTTTTATTAAAATAACATTAATTTAAATTTTCATGCCGAAAAATACGTAATAGTTAAGTTTTCTTTAACTATACGTAAAGCTGTGGCTTACCACTCTGGAGACGGATTCAAGTTTTTCAGGACGGATTCGGATGAGTGTCAAACGGATAGCTGTCCCCATCTGAATCCCTCCAGAAAAACTAGATCGAACTAATCTAAATAACGACTAACAAGATCTAATATTAATATTGAATTAGGAATTTACAATCCCTCAGGTGACTTATCTGAATATTAATAGTAGTATAATTTTTATAATTAATTTAACGAAATACTTGAAGAGGATGGAACTATCGTAAATGTATTAAAATTTGTGAAATCTGTTGAAAGAATTTTTGTCAATCTTGATTTTTTTAATCAGGAATCAGTCATTCTATGATCTGCAATCCAAATTTTACAATTCCTTCTTTAATACAAAACAAGATAGACATCTTTCTCATCACATTAGCATAATCGCATTGTACATAATCAATAATTTATATATATATATGTATTATACTAATTTTATGATTAAGTTGTATATTCATAAAATTAGAAGAGAATTTATATTATATATGAAGAAAAATTCTTTAATAGAACTAATAAATTATGTAAATTCATTCCTTGTACATATGTATATCCTGATGATATTTACAGTAGTAAATTATTACACAAATGCATAAATTATAGCATAATATAGAGAAAATGCCACTGTTTGAATAACTTATATGGAGAGAGGTAATTGAAGAATAGTTTTGCCTACGATTGATAATAGATAAATGTGCTTCATAATTAATTTTGAAAGAAATTTTAATCACTTTTTAGTGACGCTATTTTTTAGATGTTTTATTTAAATTATTTAGGCAAGAAGACCTCTGAAGGAATTTTCACAAATACTTCTCTACAACTTGGAACGCATTAGATAATCTACTCGTGAGTATAATATCTAAAATTGATTCTGATATACAGAGTGAGCCAAGATAAACCGAACCCGACATGTGAGAAAATAATCGATGTATTAACGCGCAATAATAATATCAAAAGGAACTGTGAACGACGCATGGAGGAGGCCAGAATATTTATCATAAAGGATTACTTATCTACTTGTATAAAAATATAAAATAAAATAGTCTTGCAGTTCATATATACATTACTGGGTTGGGTTAGGTCTACCTTGGCCCATCCTCTAGTAACTAATTTGCGTAACTCAAAATATATTTTATTTTTCAAAATTCTACTGTTGTTTATTTGATGTATAATGTACAGCTCCTGCCAAAAAGTTTGTCACATTGAACTAGTCGCTGGAAACCGGAAATCATGATCGGCTACAGTTTCCAATCAACGTATCGTGCTGACGCGTTAGACGTGTCCCACACGCAGTCAATGTAGGGGAGGAGGGTTACACAAAGCACGGGAGGTAAATTGGCAAGACTGATCGCTCTAAAGTATTATAAAGCATGCGAGGTAAATTGGCAAGACTGATCGCTCTAAAGTATTATCGCTCGCAAAAGCATGGGAGGTAAATTGGCAAGACTGTTCGCTCTAAAGTATTATCACTCGCAGCTATAATTTTTTATGATAAGGTAACAGATGGATTGAAACCAAACATATATATTACGAAATTAATATTTGAAAACAGTTTAAATACAAGTATATCATTACAGATGTTTTAGTTATTTTGTATAAAAAAGAAATATGATAATTTAACTTACTGTAATAATTGGAGAGATGATCATTTCTCGCGAAATTCAAACACACACATAATTTTGTCCCTGCTACTTAAGTGTCAGACTGACAAACATTTATAACTTTTCCTCCTGAATAGGGAATCTCCAATATTGGTGTCCAGCGTTCAATACGTTGGAAGTGTGATTTCAAAGATTAAAAAATCTCAATATTATTAATCAATAATTTTAAACATTTTATTATGTCGAAGTTTTACTCGTATTAACCATTACAAAACGCGATAGATGTGTTTTTAATTAATTACAACGGTTTGCTAGTGCCACTCGGAGCATTTGAATAGTTAACAGGTCGCCGATTCGTATCTGTATTGGTTAAGAGGCCCGAACCTATCTCTAGCTATTGCTAAGTGTCTCTTCTATATGTGTTACAATTTCCAATTGATTCGTAGACAGATCCGCAGAAAATTTAGGAAAGAATTTATTGATGCTAAGCAGCCCACAATGCCGGCTTCTGACTGAAGAACTCGTGCAGGAAAGCCCAATAAAGACAAGTTATTAAATTGTTGATGAAGTTCTTGAAGCAAAATTGTAACAATAAACTTATATTGAATGATTATGCGGTATATATGGATGACATCCCTAGTGAGTATGCGGTATATATGGATGACCTCCCTCCCTGCACAGCCCCTGATATGTGTTATATATGAATGACCTCCCTTCCTGCATAGCCCTGACGAGGGTAGGGGTTATATATGAATGACCTCCCTTCCTGCATAGCCCTGATGAGGGAGGGAGGTATATATGGATGTCCTCTCTCCCTGCACAGCCCCTGACGAGGAAGGGGCGCGTTGCGTGCGTAATAATATCTTTTAGTGTTTTCTGGGATACAACAAGAAGAAACTGAACGAGCTATTTCATTCCACTTATAACGTTCAACGCGACGATTATGGAGATATTCCTACGTATGTTCACAATGTTTCGTTGTATCGCGACGATTATGAATATATTCCTACGTATGTTCACAATGTTTCGTTGTATACTTATAACGTTCAACGCAACGATTATGAATATATTCCTACGTATATTCACTATGTTCCCTTTGTATATAAACGGATTTCGAATTTGCTATATTCGATTATCGTTGCAGATAGCTGCACATAATATCCCCACCCAAATACAACTATCGAATTATATATGTATATCTCAGACGATTAGTTTGTAATGTGTAATTTATCAATGTATAAATAATAACATAGAAACAAGTTGGCAATAAATGCTTTCTTCTCCATAGAGAAAAAGTTTATTCGAGAAATGAAACTGCTTTCTGCTAAATATTTGCATATCCTAATAACTGTTCTCCTACTAATGTTCAGTATTTCAGCAATTTCATTCACCGAAACACCATTTTCTCTATGGTGTTTCGGTGAATCCAACTCTCTAATTTCTTTCCTGATGGCACGAGGCATTGTCTTCAGTATCGAGATGCTGGGATGAGGATGAAGTTTGTCTACGTCATTCTCATTCCTGCATCTCGATTAGTATTTCAGGGAAAATTATCACTTCCCCCTATCGCACATGGTTTATTTATATCTATTACGAAAGCCATAATATTAGTCCGCCATTCGTTTCTAAGAAAATTTTAATATTCATTTTAAGCACGTCACAGTTCTCTCGCCGCTATCAGAACACTACCCCTCGTTACTAGCGAACTACATAATGGACGATCCTTCCGCCAGCACATTAGTGCCTACGCTGCCGATGAAACTACTGCATGATGAAGCCGAGTATTGTAAGGAAGCCGAACGTATCCGGTGAGATGACAAACATTATGGCCGGAACTGTACATGACAGTACTTGACATTCACAGTTGATGCCTAATCAAAACTGTATAGTCCTACTGCGCCTTACGTCGTTAATCTTCTAAATAATTCTATAAATTATTTTGCATATTTGAATAATTTTTATGTGATTTTGCCTTTTTTATTCGTTTTTAGTTGATTTTATGAGTTTCTAATAAATTCATTGAGTAATGTACAGTTGCATAAACTGACGTCAAGGCTGAATCTCAAAGGCGTAAACGTGGCGTCAATATGCTGACGTAAATGCATCGCACACTAAACGTCGTGTGTATCGATGTTCAAACCAAGAGCCTACGACGAAACATAAATAAACGACTTCCTTTTTCTATTGACCGGTTACTGTTACGTCATGTGAAGTTAGATGATTAAATATAGATAGCGAAACTCGAGAACCGCTTTATTTATGAATGAATTCATTCTTAAAGTTACTGGATGTCAAAATACAAAATCTAAAAACTGTATGAATGCGCGATATATATCTTTTTAGAGAACTACAAAGTTTCAATAACTAACTCCATTCCGATTGGATTAGGTTAAATATGGTAAGCCGCCATATTTCACGAGGGATATAATTTATCTGGCGGCGGCCACTTATAGAACCTATCGCACGCTGGGCAACACCCATGGTTGGGTCAACCGGATGGTTGAAGGATGGGGTTCAACAGGCTGGACCCGGACCCCTTCTGATAAACTGGAGGTTTGGGATCCTCCCGGGGAAGCTTTACCACGCGGCAATCCAATCCGCCAACATACTTCGATTGGAGGAATGGTCAAAGTACTCTTGTACGCAGTGGAAAAAGTTGAACAAGATTAAACTTCCGCGTAAAGATAAAGGGTTTAGCCAATAGCGCAAGTGACGTCGTCATCATCTGTACATTGCGGTGTTTATATCGAGTTTTACACTTGTAAACCCAGCCTTTAATAGACTTTTATTTTATCTATTTAACAAAAATCCGACGTAAAATCGAAAACGATGCAAATCGAACTATGACTGCATTTTAATCGAATAAATCTCTTGTTTTCAAATCCTTAATGAATGTGGATATATTCTGCCAATAGTTCTGCAAGAGATATTGTGAACTATGACTGCATTTTAATCGAATAAATCTCGTTTTCAAATCCTTAATGAATGTGGATATATTCTGCCAATAGTTCTGCAAGAGATATTGTGACATACGTTTAATAAAATTATTCTTAAACAGAAAGTCTTTCTCCAAAAATGTGAAAATACTATACTTTGTTAATAAAATATTTTCTTATTTAGATGATAAATATTCAAAAAAGGTACACTGGACCCACTATAGGAATTGCGTATTCTTAAACAGAAAGTTTTTCTCCAAAAATGTAAAAATACTATACTTTGTTAATAAAAAATTTTCTTATTTAGATGACAAACATTCAAAAAAGGTATACTGGACCCACTATAGGAATTGCTTTATTGCAATTTGTTGTTAAAAGAAGCATCGCCATTAAGGTAATTATATATTTCATTATTTGATAATACTCAACTTAAAAATGCCTATAGAAATAATTTTATGTTTTCTTTATAGTTATGGAATTCCATGGTTGATTTCTATTTGTTTCTCGTAAAATTTCATAACATAAGATACGGTAATAGATGTCAGACTGGATTGCTTGACGCGTACTAATTGGGAACATAAAATATGTTAAAACTGATTGAAGAAATATAAGCAAACGAAGAATCATCGAAATAGATGCAGATTTTCTTCTGTACCATATCAATAATTTTGCTATATTTAAATACAAGAGTTTTATTGATGCTTTCATGATCGAAACACTTAAAAAGTATTTACAATATAGACAACATATTGATAACTAATAACAAACGAAAAATCATCGAAATAGATGCAGATTTTCTTCTGTACCATATCAATAACTTTGCTATATTTAAATACAAGAGTTTTATTGATGATTTCATGATCGAAACACTTAAAAAGTATTTACAATATAGACAACATATTGATAACTAATTCTGACAAGTAGTTTCTTGTGAGATTTGGTTATGACAAGTGGCTTCTTGTCAGAAGTAGTTATTAATGGTTCTATAAATAACCATTGATAACCAGTGAATGATTACATATGATAAACAACCAATATATTCCCGAATTGGAACATAAATCTCATAATCCTATTAAATTATATGTAAGGACTTTTCTATAGGTAGAAAGTGATATGGAATATCATAAAAATAATTATTATTAATACTTTTTTCGGTAGTAAAATACAGCTTTTAAGATCACTACACAGTTTTACTCATTGTTTTTACACATTTTTTCCCTATGTGTTCCCTAATAATAATTTTCAAATTTATGATGCAATTTTCATGAAATATGAAAAAATTATTAATACTTTTCTCGGTAGTAAAATACAGCTTTTAAGATCACTACACAGTTTAACTCATTGTTTTTACACATTTTTTTCCTATGTGTTCCCTAATAATAATTTTCAAATTTATGATGCAATTTTCATGAAATATGAAAATAATGTTCTGCGCATTAAAAATAATCTCAATATCGTCATCACAATCATCCTTCTAAGTTCAACAATTTTAAAATGGCGGAAAAATTATTAGGATGTGAGGAAAAATTAAGAGGATTTATATAAGTAATAAAAATGTGGATACTGTACACGGTCTTCTGCTTTTTCAATGAAAATGAAATATGTATTCAATTGAACTAAATTATTCTTATTGGTATAGTATTTTCTTTCTTTAATGGGTAAGTTAAAATTCAGAAGGTAAATAAATTTTCAGAATCTTGAAAACTTATTATGAATGCTAATAGCATTGTGGAAATCATTGCAAAGCAAAATGTTTTAAACAATTTATTCTGATTTCCGATGGATATTCATCATACTCTAAATATACTTCAATATTATATGAAATTTTTTCATTTCAAGAAATCTATTTACAGGTAACTTTAACTAGTTACATTATTTTATTTATCTCATAGCAGTGGAAAGTAACAACTAATACAGATAATTTTTGAAAATTTTTTGAATATTGAACATTATAAAAAAATTTTCATTAAATAACTTCGTATAGTTTCGTGGAGAAAAATTTTAATAAAATCCATAACATAAAAATTAATAATGATTGGAATTAAATGCAATAATTCCACTATTATGTTGTGTATTTAATGGTAGTTTTTCTCAGATAATCAGATAATTAAAGTTTAATTTAATTTAATTTAATTTTTCTTTGTTTGTTTTTCGTTAGTAATGATTCACCTGAAAATTGACAAAGTTTGTCTATGGTCACTTTCATTGTTAATGTACCATATGTAATTATTGTAAATAAACATATGTCTATGTCTATTAAATAATAAATATAATTTAAATAGATTAATTGATTTATAATATTATTAGAGTGGGAAAAAATAAATTTTGTTAGGAATATTTATTAAAATATTTAATATAATACTCTTGGTTAAGTTTTCATTAAACAGAGAAAATTGCTTTCTAAAATATATAAAGGTTTCATAATTCATAATATTTTTGACGACTACTGTATAAAAAATCATGTGTGATAACCTATAGTTGTGTGAACTAAATGCTACATAGAATGACACGAACTCTTCTAGTTACGAACATTCGTTCTAACGAACGTGAAATTTCATTTTCAAATTTCACGAAATTTCAAAAATTCTTCGATAAGTTTAAATAATATGATAGCAGACTACTCTAGCAACGAATATAATGTAAAATTATACAGTGAGTTGTTCTATAACGGCGGTATTACAAGATGGCGGCGATTAAACAAAACAACTCGCTTTATAATCGAAAATTTTTGTTCAAATCTTGCGAAGTAAAAAACTTCTAACTGGTACAATTGTGAAATATATTACGAAATATAGCCGTTAAAATTATTACATTAGTTTTCAGATCAAAATAACAATATATCTGAATTACGAACAACCCAAAGTTATGTACAAAACTTTCGTACGAATCATTTCCATAACTACAGGAGTTCGAGTACACTATATATTATATATATCGTTGATGAAAATTATGACCATATCAAAAGTATTGAAATGCAACAAGTCAAGGCAGGAATGCAACAAGTTCCAGACATTTTTGTGATTTAGATAGTTTAAACTTCTTCAAAACCAACCTACCATAAACTTGGCTACTACACTCAAAATGGCATCGCTTAAGCACGTTGCCCTAATGGTGATGACGTAGACGTCCCGGAGAAATTCAGTGAGCAGGCCTTGTTTTCTAGGTGGCGTTGGCCATATTCGTTGCTTTGAAAATCAGTCGTGACGTCACCAACGAGATCTTGCTTGTAGTAATGGTAGTATTCGGTAATCTGATTTACTCATTAGTTTTACTCAATTTCTCTATAATTTGTTCGTTTTTTATACAATTTGAGAGCTTATACTTGATTCAGAAGATTTCTGTATCTCATCTTGAATAAAATATGTAAATGAATATTCTTCTAATAGTAAATTTAACATAATTTCTAATGCCTTAAGATCTTTCCATTCTCAGACGCCATTAAAATGCATGCTTGTTTTTCGTTTGGTTGCTATTATATATAAGGATAACAGTCTGATTTATTTTAGATTTTTCTTTTTTAGAGCTAGAATGTCCTGAAGATATTTTTAAATACTGTCTGTATTTAAATTTATCAGACAGAGGACAACTAAAATGACCCCAGAATATATTAATTCACATTATTTAATTCATTTTAGATTTATCAAAAATTAATCAGCTACTGTATTTAAATTTATCAGACAGAGGACAACTAAAATGACTCCAGAATATATTAATTCACATTATTTAATTCATTTTAGATTTATCAAAAATTAATCAGCCAGACTTATGAAAATGCATCTCTTAAATTTTCTGAGCCCAAGAATCTTCTAATTCAACTCATAATTGAAAAAAATAGAATTGCTGGGAACAAATCTTTATAATAAATGCAGTTGTGGAAATGACCTTTTAAATCTTGTAAAACAATACTTATCAGGAATAGCAAACATTTATCTTAATAAAAATGAAAAATGATAAAAAAGTCAGTAGTACTATAGTCGACCACAACATCACGAGTCAGTATTGTGTGAATGGGAGAGTTGACGTTCGGTTGTGTTACTACGCAAGACTATATAGTTCACTAAAGTAATCACGAATAGTACTATAGTCGATGACAACATCACGAGTCAGTATTGAGTGAATGGAAGAGTTGACGTTCGGTTGTGTTACTACGCAAGACTATATAGTTCACTAAAGTAATCACGAAATTACAGTAAATTGTCATTTAATCGCAACAATTAGAGTTTTCAGGAAGAATAATATTATTTTATTAAGGTTATTTTGCAACAATTCGATCTGTTATAAATATATCCCGCAAAGTTTTCTATCACATTTTAACAATGCGAAAATTTACACACTTCCCGGAAAGGATTTCTTCTTACTGGTATTATTATACAGTGGTACCTCGGTTCACGAACACAATCCGTTCCTCGATCCTGTTCGTGATCCGAACTAAAATCGACTGGTCCGCGCCTTAATACACGGTTACAAACTTGTGAATAGATTGCTCCCATACACTCAATACTGACTCCTGATGTTGTCGTCGACTATAAAAGAAAATTATCAACATTAACAAGTTCATAAATTATCTTTTTTAGGTTTGTGAAAATATAGTAACTTTTTTTTTAGTATTTTAGATTTAAGTTGAAAATGTTACTTTTATGTAAACTTTGGATTGGAACAAAATGGTATATTATACAATTAGCATGTAAAAAACTATGTTGGCTTCATTTATTCCTATTTATTTTCCAAAATTGTTAAATTAGTGCAATATGGAAAAATGTGCCTTTTTCCTAGGTTGGATTTATAATTTAATTACAGACAGAATAACATTACATTCTAATTGCATAGTAAGCTTTTATGTATACGCAAAACTTTCGAAATAAAATATATAAATACTGTATACATAATGTAACTGCATATTTGTAAATAAAAACTATTTTAACTGTATTTCCTTATTCTATCTTAAATGTGCAGAATTATATTCATTGCATTTTAAATATTTAAAAAATTTGGTTTAAAATCATTTAGAAGATAGAAATTCAAAAATATATAATCATATTTTGCATTTTATCATTTAGAGTTTTCTTCATTTAAATATTACCTTTTCTAATTAAATTAGCGGTGATTTAATCTTTTGTAATAACAAACACAATTTATAGAATTTTAATATGTCAAAATATAAAAAATGGTATGGAAATCAAGTAATTAAATATATTCCTAACATAGCCCTTGCAATTCTGTATGGCGAGTCAGATCTCTTATGTGACGTCATAAACCGTTGTAGCTGGCCCGGTAAGAAGTGTGTTCCAAATGGCCCTGGATATACTTAATGTTCAGAATAGAGCCTCTGGTGTCCTGGTAACGTCAGATGCGCAGAACATACAAAAATCAACCACGATTTACCCCACCTTTCTTACTTCACCGTGAATGAGGCTAGATAGTAAAATAATGTCATTTCCGAGTTACTTTTAATCTGGCTATCAAACATCACGAAAATTCCTAATTACTTGAAATGGTTATTAGGCGGATCAGGCAGACTACTAACGAGCAAACAATATTCTGATGTATAGTTCTCTTTACTTTGATAAATCGATTTATGATAAATTATACAGATCAATAATTATTCGAACTTAGCCGGAAAAGAAAGACTTTACGATTGCATCAGGCTGAAATTAAAATGTTTACTCCGATAATGCTTGATGAATTTTCTCATAAATTTATATTCGGATAAAACTTTGATTAAAATTCTATCGATTGGAAAATGTTTCTCTTATATAACCAAGGAAAGAAATATTGCAAAGGGATAACCATTTACTGGAACAAAGTGTACACGATACATCAAGAAAGTAAAATAGCTGATTCAGTTAGTTATAGTTATACTTTATTATACGCAGATATATTTGCACTTACTTGTATATATTAGGATTTTAAATATTAATCTGTATGTGATACAGATTAATATTTAGTTCAATATAAGTGTCAAATATAAATAAATATTTTTAAAGATGGAAATATCTGTTCATTCTACAAGTTGTTTAGGATGTTACTGATATCCGAGCCAAATTTTAGCGAAAATGATTCCTTGATTTTCATTCCATTGAAAAATCCGAAACGGATGTTACTTATATCCGAGCCAAATTTTAGCGAAAATGATTCCTTGATTTTCATTCCATTGAAAAATCCATTAAAATTTAATTCCTAAAATTTTATGGATCGCATCATCTATATGTAATAATAAAAAATAAATATGCAAATAGAAAGAATATTAATTATGATGAAAAATATTTTCTCAGAATATATAAAAATGAGAAAAAATTCGACGAACCGAATTAAAGTAAAACCTATATTTTATTTTTTTAAATTCTGAATATTTTAAAAAATTTCACAGTTTCCTTTAACGATAGAAAATGGAGAACTAATACTTAAAAATATGAAAGTATTTTTGATCGACATTGACATATAATTATAATTAATATTAATATTGAGCATCGATATCAGAATCCAAAATCAGGTCATCCTTTAAGTAATGTCTTTTTTATACTGTACTTGTTCAAACATGTCTCAGCTTGTCTAAACATGAATTCTTAACATTTTCACAACGCTGGGAGAGTGTTATTGATTCAAATGGAGAATACTTAAAGAAAAAATATTTATCAATGTTTGTTTGAAAATTCATTAAAACATTTACACATATTTCTTTAACTGTTTCGTTATAACCATAGATTCCTAAGTAAATATTCAATGTTATAATCATATGTATGGGAAAATAACTTTATAATATTAAAGGATATCACTTAGAACTTTCATGTAGTTATGATAATATTGAGCATCGATATCAGAATCCAAAATCAGGTCATCTTTTAAGTAATGCCTTTTTTATACTGTACTTGTTCAAACATGTCTCAGCTTGTAAACATGAATTCTTAACATTTTCACAACGCTGGGAGAGTGTTATTGATTCAAATGGAGAATACTTAAAGAAAAAATATTTATCAATGTTTGTTTGAAAATTCATTAAAACATTTACACATATTTCTTTAACTGTTTCGTTATAACCATAGATTCCTAAGTAAATATTCAATGTTATAATCATATGTATGGGAAAATAACTTTATAATATTAAAGGATATCACTTAGAACTTTCATGTAGTTATGAAATAAATAAATGTTTCCAAATAAATTCTCTATTCAGTTTTAAAGTGATAATTATGGACATTTTTTCATGCGTGATAATAAAATTCATAAGGAATAAAATATTAAAACTACTGTCCTTGTTTGCGCAAAATTATGTAATATATCCAATCTGAGTAGAAACTAAACAAACATTTTAATTTTAAGAATAATATACATTGTTTATTATAAAAATTTCACTTTTTAATTATTTTCTGAGCTATAAAATATGTTATTCTTATAAACTGTTTCCACTTCCTTTCTTCTGAAATACCTTACAGTTAAATGTGTCACCAATATGATTAATGAACAGAAAATGGTCATGTATAAGTCAGATCACGAATGTTCTGTCTATTAATTGCAATTTGGATAGAAAGAGTCAAAAGTAAAAAATATCAGAATATGCTACTTTTAATAAGGGGGAAAATAACACTATTTCTCAATATCTAATTTTAATATCGATTTATTATACAATAATAGCTACTAATTATCATAATAAGTTCTAAATAAACTTAATTGCTTACTTTACTACGTTATCGTAGGAAAATGCTCTTTCTACACCCTCCATATTAAGAAGTGAAGAAGACTATCTATTACAAAATAAAGCAGTTATCAAAGCGCACGGCAGTGCGCCTGGCCAAGTATACGCGGCGCACACCGTGTGTATATTTACAGGAACCAACTTAAGCCATATTTGTTGTCACCATAATTTCGTTTCCGATTAAGCTAGCAAACCGAAAATTGTATATGTTGCTAAGATTTAGTCTCTCACGATTCTGTAAAAATTTCAAGCTTTAATATCAAAGTGGCTAGGAGATAGAAGCCCCAGAATATCGCCAATTTGGGCGCTGACTCACTCATCAACTTATATAGTGCTTCCTTTATACATAGACATTTGAAATTTAGCACAAATATAGGTCTTAGGAGAAAAGTAAAGGAAAAATTCTGAAAATGCCAATTTTTCAATTATTTTGTGACTTATTTACTTCACCCCAAGTGATTGAGCGACTAGCATCGCGTCGCGTCGCATCTGGCAGTGCGGTTCGCCTATATTGCAATCTTTTTTAATGAGTATATTGGTGAATTTAATCCACAAACCCCTCAATTTTATCCCGATTTTTTTCGCTTTTTCCGATTTGTGGCATTTTTTAAAGTTAACAACATGCCCTGATACAGCAAAAAACTTGCGTCGCATCTGGTAGTGCGGTTCGCCTATATTGCAATCTTTTTTAATGAGTATATTTGTGAATTTAATCCACAAACCCCTCAATTTTATCCCGATTTTTTTCACTTTTTCCGATTTGTGGCATTTTTTAAAGTTAACAACATGCCCTGATACAGCAAAAAACAGTAAAGTAAGCAGTAGACTGTAATGAGCTTAAAAATTAGTCCAACTATAACGCTTGTGCAACGAACAAATTGCGACTGACAATTTGTTTGTCATTCTCTCTTTTTGTCTCTCGCAAATCGACAAGTTGCGACATAAATATTTCCATGAGTGACGCAGTGGTTCGCAGAGTGTTGGACTACAGAGATTCAACCGTTATTCCAAAGTTATTACTAATGAATAATGTTATATTACTATTTTATAGAAATAAATAAATTTTTTATAATAAATAGCACTAGTAACAATTGTGTTAACGAGTGGTTATAATGAATAACTTGCTAAATTTCATAAAAATATAACCAACCATTCAGAATATGTTAACTGATTATCTCAGATATTTCAGTGTCTGCAATTATTATATTATTGAAACTAGATAGTAGATGTGAGTTCGGGATCACTTTTAATGCTGCAATCAAAATTCACGTAAATACCTAATTACTTAATATGGTTATTATGAGGATCACGCGGATACCCAACGAGCAAACAATATGCTGATGTACAGTTCTCTTTACTATGATAAATCGATTTATGATAAATTAAATACCTCAATAATTATTACGAAATTAGCGTGAGAAGAAACACTTTACTACCCATCAGGCTGAAAATTCAAAAGTTTACTCCACTAATGCATGGTGAATAAAATATTCTCATAAATTTATATTGGAATAGTATATTGATTAAAAGTCTATCGATTGGAAAATATGTCTCTTATATAACTAAGGAAAGAAATATTGCAAAGGGATAACCATTTTACTGGAACAAACTGTACACGATACATCAAGAAAGTAATATAGCTGATTCATTTAGTTATAGTTATCCTTCCGTAGATGTTTCTTTATACGTAGATATATTTGTAGTTATTTGTATATTAGGATTTAAAATGCATATATCAATATTAAACTGTAAGTAATTTAAAATAACTACTAACTTAGTTCAATATATGTTTCGAAATATAAATAAATATTTGTAAAAATGGAAATATCTGTATATCCTACAAGTTGTTTCGGATGTTACTTATATCCGAGCCAAATTTTAGCGAAAATATTTGGAGTGGGTAAGACTATAACTTGTTCTTGTAAAAATGAGTCTAAATGGTTTAGATTTTTGTCAATGGTTTATCAACCATTCGTCGCTGCATGTTTCTGGTTTTTCTTAATTTATGTAATAATTATGAGTGTTATACCGGGATGGCTTCCCTGCGAATGGGGTTTAAATTATATGGCTGACGATACATTAATCGCAAAGATATTTTTATTTGAGATAACGCTCCAACCGGCCATCATCATTACACTTTCGAATTTTCACAAGGGAAGAAAATTCTGTCCTTCATTGAAGATCGGGAACGAAAATGAGATTTCTTTTGCGCTCAAAATACAACATTTTCTGCTCTGTTTACTGAGCTTTAGTTATGTAATAATATTATTAATCGCTGTAAGTGTAACAAGCTTAATAAGTTACAAATCGCTTGCTCATGAGGGAGAATGGGAGAGTTGTATTTGCCAAACAGTGATAGTTATATGCAGTTTATATTTGGTCGGATTTATTTTATTTGGACTGGCTGTTGGCATTATCGTATGCTCGCTCATAAAGAAAAAATTTGACTTGTTGACGAAAGAAATACAAGAGAGTCGTGTCAGCTCATTCCAATTGAAGGAATTTCTATATTCTGTTTATAGAAGATACAACAGTTACACCGAGATGATAGATGAATTCAACGATTCTTGCAGTTTGATTTGTACATTCACTTACACTTTCGGCATTTCGTATTGCTGTTCATTAATGTATTTATTGGTGTTTCTGGTGAAAGATATAGAAAAAGGCATTATATTGTGTGTTTTAATTGTTTTAACTGTTACTCTTATGGTGATTACAGCTCTGGCTGCCTCAGAATTATGGACATCGGTAAGTGTTTCATTTTAGCAATGTTTGTATTATTTTATCATTATTATGATTTTTTTCTGTAGTATTGTGTAATATGAGCATTTTTATTAAAATAACATTCATTTAAATTTTTATGCCAAAAATACGTAACAGTTAAGATATTTTAACCATACGTAAAGCTGTGGCTTACCAGCCTGGAGGATCATGTTCAAATCCAGGTTCTCCAGGATGGTAAGAAACCAAACCTCCAATTCTTCTGGAGAGGTTGGAAAGGAGTTCAGCCCGGTTGACTATTCTGTGATCAGCTCTATAAATGGCTGCCGCCAGATACAGTATATCCCTCGTGAGATATAGCGGCTTAACCTACCTCAACAACAACCAATCTAACCTAATCTAATTATACGAATTTTATATATTATATTTTGTATCCGTTAATATTTCATCATTTATTATAAAATCCTTAAAATCTCTTAGGTAATTCAAGTGTAATTAACACCTTTAGATCACAGCAATCACTCTTCTTGTTTTTGTTAATTAGGTCTTTATATCGAGTTCTAATATTAGTATTGAATTAGGGAATTTACAGTAGCTCAGATGATTAATAGTAGGAAATAATAATAATTAATGAAACACCTATAGAGCAGGGGTGGGCAACATGTTTTGTATCCGTTAATATTTCATCATTTATTATAAAATCCTAAAAATCTCTTAGGTAATTCAAGTGTAATTAACACCATTAGATCACAGCAATCACTCTTCTTGTTTTTGTTAATTAGGTCTTTATATCGAGATCTAATATTAGTATTGAATTAGGGAATTTACAATAGCTCAGATTAATAGTAGGAAATAATAATAATTAATGAAACACCTATAGAGCAGGGGTGGGCAACCTTTTTTGTAGGGGCCGTATAAAAAAGTTTATGGTGGACCACGGGCCAAAAGAAACAATTGATAATAATAGTATTTATTTGAAAAAGAGAAGGTACAGATATGTAAGTATACATAGCATTGGTATTAGATTAATAAAATAATGTGGCCCGCGGGCGGGAGATTGCCCACCCCTACTATAGAGAATTGGATCTAACTTACAGACAGTATTAAAATTTGTGAAATCTGTTGAAAAGGTTTTTGTCTATCTTGAATTTATTTAGTTAGAAATCATCATCCTATGACCCGGAGTCCAACTATTGCAATTCGTTTTTTAATGCAAAATACGATAGGATATATTTATCACATTTGCATAATCACATTATATATAATGAATAATCTATATACATATTATATTAATTTTATGATTAAGTTGTAAATTCATTAAATTAGAAGAAATTTACATTATATATGCAAATAAAAATTCTTTACTAGAATTAATAAAGAATATTAATTCTTTATTAATTCTCTACTAGAATTAATAAAGAATATTAATTATTTATTATCGTAATTTATTATTTACGATAATAAATTAGTCGATATTGATTGAACGAGTGTCTATTTCTATTATACAAAGGCATAAAATTATAGCATTAAATAGGGAAAATATCACGGAATTCATAAATTATATGGAGAGAGGAAGTATCAGAAAATATTTTTGCCTGTAATGTTAGTATATCCAATCAAATTATTTTTTTTTATAAATAATTTTAAATGAAATTTTAATCTCTCTTTTTAGTGATGATATCTTTTAGATTTTTTTAAAATTATTCAGGCAAGAAGACCTCTAAAGGAATTGCACAAATATTTCTCTACTACTTGGAACGCATTAGATAATCTACTTGTGAGTATAATATCTAAAATTATTTCTGATATAGCTTGATATATATTTTACTTTTGAAATTTCTATTGTGTTTCTTGTTTATTTGATGTATAATGTATATGACAATACTTGACAGACAGTTTATGCCTAATGAAAAATAGTACAGTCATATCCCATCTTACATCGTTAATTTCCTAAATAATTCTATAAATCATTTCGCATCATTTTTTTAATCATTATTTTATTCATTTTTATGTGATTTAGCATTTTTTGTTAGTTTTTAGGTGATTTTATGAGTTTTTAATAAATTCACTGACTGATGTACAGTTGCATAAACTAATGTTAAGGCTGGGTCTCACAGGCTACACGCGGCGTCAATACACTGACATAAATGCATCGCACATGAAACGTCGAGCGTATCTATGTTCAAACCAAAAAGCGTATGACGCAACATATATAAACGACATCATTTATCTAATTCCCGTTTACTATGACGTCATTTGATTTTAGCTAATTCAATATAGAGAGCGAAATTCGAGAAATGATTTATTTATCGATGGCTTCACTTATAAAATTATAGGATGTCATGGTTTTTGCCATCGTAAAATACAAAATCTAAAAGAACTGTATGAACTATTGGTTTTTGAAACTTTGCTTTTCTCCAAAACGATATATGTCACGCATATATATCGTTTTAGAGAACAACAAAATTTCAATATCCAACGATACAGCAATTGGAGGAATGGTCAACGTACGCTTGTACGTAGAGTAAAAGTTAAATAAAGGCTGGGTCTCACAGGCATAAAACGCGACGTCTCGACGCTGATGATGTCACTTCCTCTATATTGTTAGACGTTGTCGTTACGCCAGAGATGACTTTTCTTCAACTTTATGCGCTGCGCCAAGATTATGTTGGCCATTCGTCGAATCAGAAAAGAGGTTGTTTTATTTCGTAATTCATTACGGCGAGTAGAGAAAATACATGTACATGTTCAATAATGAAGCATTTCTGGAAGAAATGAGAAAATATCGATTCCTTTTGACAAAAAATTGTCCGATCATGATAATGAGCCATCCATGGTGAATCAGCTAACTTCAAATGATACCACAGTAATTAGCCAATGGCTAAACGATGTCGTTTATTTACGTCGCTTCGTACAATTTCGATCTGCTGAACGTCATTACGTTCGACGATCGTGCACGATACGTTTACATCATCATACTGCCGACACAGGGTCTAGCTATGTAGCGGAAGTAACATTATCAGCATCCGTACATCGGCGTATTTATATCGCGTTTTACACCTGTAAGCTCAATCTTTAATAGACTTTTATTTCTTCCTATTAATAAATATCCGACATAATATTAAGCAATATTATATACTTTTGTTTTTAAAAAAGAAACTATATAATTATAAACATAATTGAATTGGTATAAGTTATAGATATATTCTGCCAATAGTTCTGCTTAGTCGGCCGGATTGGCCGCGTGGCTTTCCACTCTGGAGGACCCGGGTTCCATTCTTGGGTCTACAAATTATTAAATAATTATTTTACAGAAATTTGAATAGAATTTTAATAATTTGATAAATTTAGAACTTATTAATATTTTTCCCAATGTTGATACTAAAATATATAAGGCGCAGTCGATAAATTTTAGAACTTTTCAGTTAAAAAAAATATATATATTTAATTTAATTTAACTATGTTTCCTTCAAAATAAGCCCTTTAGCATTCTATGAAATGTTTTCACTGTTGAGGAATCTCATTGATAGTCCATTTGCATCTATTTATATTAATATTTAAAGATTTGGTTGCAGTTTGTTCGATTTTTGTTGAATTTTCAAAACATATTTTCCTCTCATGGCTTTTTTCATCCTATTGAATAAAACGAAATCGCAGAGGTGCCAAATCCAAGGGTTTGGACGTGGAATGACAGGTATGTCATGTTTTGCCAAGAGTGATTTAACAAATACGGTATGAGAGCTGTGATATTGTTGTACACGTTTTGACAAACTTTTTATATAGCCTATAAAGTATTTTGTGCGATAGTGCAATTCAAAAATTTAATACAGTGTTGCCAGATGTTTATTTTAATAATATACATTTAAAAAATCAACTTTTATAAATAAATAATTTCTGTAAATTATCGACTAAGTCTTATATATATCCAGAAGCAACATTTACTATAGAATTCTCAAAAGATACTATGGCAACTGTCGCTTTTATAGTTTACAGACAACTTAATTAATCTTAATTGAACTATTTGATTATAATTAAACCAATAATGATAGCAATTATAGACCTAAATAATTTTTTCTTGAAATTTTCTACATTAACCCGATTATAAGGTAAATATTATATTTTTATAGATTTATAGAAAAAAATAATAATAATAATAAAATCGGCTTATATTCGAGCATTTTAAATAAATTCAAAATAAAAATTTAACAGATAAATTTTTCGAAAATTCTGGTGTTCATATATTCTCATTAAGCTACTGCAACTAAAATTCATAGATAAAATATTTTCTCTTCTTGCGCGACGAAGATATTTTAATTTATATTTTCTATTAGTACAGGCTTAATAACTTATTTAATTATTTAAAATCAGAGTGAAGAAATGGAGATTTCTTTATAATGGGATACATGATCATTTTTAAGCCATGTTTTACTAAAAAAATCGACTGCAGTATATGTATTCAATGTGTTCTTTTGTCATTCTATCCGCCGTAAGATATCTCTACAATCGAACATTGCAAAATATTCAAATTTTAGGGAATAATTCCTTATTATCCAAGACTCATGAATAGTATATTCATTTTGAGGGAGTTAAGTAGTTTTGTTATAAATTGGTGACCACTGGAAGTAAGAATAATGGCCGTTTGAAGGATTAAAATGCCAAGAATAATAATATATTCATCTGAAAGAATTTTAGATACATTGTACAACAGTGCTCTTAGATATCCATCTGTTTGGCTTTCAGACTATCCACCAAATATCTGAAGAACAAAAACATCGAAGAATATTTAACTTTCAATAAGAGTCGTAAAGATTATTAATTTTAAAGTCTTTACATTACAAGATGGCGGCATTCAAAAATTCTATATATTTAAAATTATTTGTAGCACTTGAAAGATATTATACTCATTTGAATGCTTTTCTTGTAAAAACTGCCTGTAATGTTACTTATCATTGGTAACAGCTTAGCATAATATAACAGCATAACAGCTTATTTGAGAATGAAAATCAGAATCTCAAAAAATGTTTTTAAGAGAATATTTTATTTTCTTCGTGAATTATTAATCAAAATACATTCAAAACGCATTGTTTTTATTTATTTAAACGTTTATTTTGTTTTTAATTTATTATAATATGGTTAAAGTAAATGTTATCATTTTTTTACAATTCAATTCTACTTTTGTTCTGCAAACATTTTTAATATTTCTTTTTGTAAATTTTTCAATCATGTTTATGTTTTGTACAACGCCACGGTATCGAAGTAAATTGTTTCTCTGTTGTTGTTCAATTTCTTTCCTTTTGGTATTTTTTATTATTATTTCTTTTTATATTAAACGAAGAAAATCATATTTGAAATTTAATCTTAAAAGTAAAGAATGTTCTTAATTTCTTTTTTTGTATTTTTATTTCGGAACTATTATTTTCAATTACTGCCAGAAATAAAGAAAAAAAAAAAAAAAAAAAAAATCATTCATTGAAACAAAAAAAAAAAAAAAAAAAAAAAAAAAAAACTCGACAACAACAACAACAACAGAAAAAAATCATTTTATGTGCCTATTAGTTCTAAAATTTAATATATATATTTTTTCCAGAATATTTTGATAGTACGTTTTAAAAATAGAAACATAAACGATAGCGAACTAAAAACTTGATAAAACCATTATGCAAATTATCAAATTTTATCCACTTTTCTTTCAATTTACAGGTGTAAAAATAATGAATTTTGGAAGGATAGACGAAAATGCTTTCAACTTAGAATACTCTTATCCATTATGTGCCATTCAAGCATTTGGAATAGCTCTAGCTAATCTATTATCCAACTGATAACATCAGCAGCAGCAGCAGCAGCAGCTGGAGTGACAACATACCAAAATGAATTTTTGGATGGACACTCGATTAATGACGTCATAACTCGCGATTTAAAGATTTTAGATGTTCCTCTTTTCGTGTTTTTTTTTTCTCCTCCCAAGTTGTTCTGAATGGCGAAGTTTTATTTGTAAACGATAGCAAAAAACATTTTTTAAAAATCTTATTATACTTGTAAATTATTTATTTTATTCAACTGATCGAATGATCGGTTTGGATATATAAGCTTAATAATAAAAAAAGAATAAAGTAAACATTTCGAAATTTATTATTTAAAAGAACAAACAGCTAAAGTTTTATATATTTATGATGTTGAAAGTTTGAACATATTCATCTTCCATCAGTAATATTAATTAAAATTTTATATACAGTACATCAAAACTCAAGATAAACATCATTATTTACATCATATTAATGAAAATTTATCTGATAGATGATAAAGTATGCGATTACGCCAAAATTAATGATATGATACGCGTACTTTCTAGTTGATATATAAAATTTATTAGAACTCGATTTTATCACCCGCCATTTGAAATATTAATAAATCAAACACATATATAATGTTATTATTATATTAAAATTAATAATGCAAAACTGCATAAATTAACTAATATTTTCTAAAGCTATGTACCGCGAATTTCTGAGACATATAAACATTTTGTTTATATGCTTCACTAATATGGAACTGTTAGTATTGCTGCATGCCTGCATTGTTTGTTAATAAAAAAAGAAAAATATGATAACTATAAAATTTTCAATGAACTAAAACAAGATTATTAATTTTATCGAATCAAAATTGAAAAAAATCAATGTTGTTTTTTACTCGAAAACTGAAACTGCAAAAAAAAAAAAAAAAAAAATTTAAGAAAAAAATCAATGTTGTTTTTTACTCGAAAACTGAAACTGCAAAAAAAAAAAAAAATATATTAAAAATCAGCAATAGACAAAACATAAACGAGAAGAAGTGTAGAACCTAGATTTATATTTTATTTTTTGTCATTAATATTTATTATAATGATAACAGGATAAATTATTTTATAAAAAAGTTATTTTGTGTATCAATTCGTGAATTCAATATTGCCAAGTAGTATAGTCAGAAAATTTTAAGTTGTAAATATAATTTTACCCTCTTTTCTATTATACTTTTTCATGAATATATAAATTTTTGTTGCTGTTTACATTTTCAGTTCATTTTCACTTTTTCTTGGTTTTTTCCTGGTTTCCTTTTAAACGAAGAACCCTATTTTCAGATTTAATTTTAACCACAAGGCAATATGAAGATTTCATATTAAGTGAAGCGAGAATATTTATTTATATATTTTTTAATTTCTGCTCTCTACGAGAGAATTTGAATCGTTGAAGGCTAAATTTTGAGAGATGATATATAACGTATGAATGAAAAAAATTGTATAAAAAAGTATATTATTTTCATGGAAGCAAATATTCGTTTGAGAGCGTGTTTACACAAAATTCTTAACTAAAATGTTAAAAAATATCATCTGTCTCCTATATAATTTTTTTAAAAAAAGGGGTGAATTTAAACTGCACGCTGAAAACTCATCATCTATCCATATCATCATTTATAGAATATTTTTTTTTTTTAAAGTTTAAGCTGAATGCTGCATCATATCCTCGATCAAAAACGGTAAGTAGTAATTTTATTTAGAATATTTTTTTAAAAGTTTAAGCTGAATGCTGCATCATATCCTCGATCAAAAACGGTAAGTAGTAATTTTATCAATTAAATTCACGTTTTACTATCATTATACTTTTTTAATCACAAATAGTCTTTATATAATGCGCATCATGCATGCAATACGTTAATACTAATTCTGAGTTGAAAATATGATGAAAAAGTGAAAATAAATTTTAAAATACTATTATATTAACTTTAATTGCAGTTATAATGATAATTTGACATCCTAAATTACAATATTCCAGTTTGATGAATCATTTTTCATAAGAATTTATGACATTTTTAACATTTAATAATCTAATTTTTAGTAGAAAACTGCTTAACATGATATCAAAAATAAATATCTGAGCTTCATTAAAACTCATTATTATATTTTGGTATGATGCGTACATAAACTTTAATTGTATATAATTTTTTTTTTAATTTTGATTAATAAATATGAAGGTTAAATTTAAAATAAGCCTATATGATTATCTTTATATTTTAATTACAAAGACTGAGATTTAAAATAAAATTTAAAATGCAGCTTATCTTGTTTTCATTTTCAAAAGCCTTTCTTGAATTTTATATTAGAAGAACAACATAACTTTCCAGAATGATCTCACAGCACACGAAACGTTAATCCATATTATTTTAACATCACATAAAATCTTAAGATAAACAAAATTTATTTGAAAAATTCCAATTTTCTAAAAAAAAAAATTCTAAAGTATTCATCCATATTTTTGTAAACTTGCACTTCTGATAAATTCGAATATTTACCGATTCTAAGTCTATTTACTTAGACTATTTTATGATATAGAAACAAAGTAACTCACATAATATTACTCTTCTGTATAAAGTTTAAAGGATTAGAAAACAGAAACGTTTATAACGATGTTTTAGCGGAATGGTCAGATGTTAAATTTACAGTCACATTATTGCTATACGGATGAAACATGCCAGCTTTGTGTCACATAATACTTGACTTGAATATACTGAAGAAAATCGTCTTTCTGAATACGAAACAGGAGATATATATCGTAGCCGCTTTCCCTGACTAGAATAAACAAACATTTCTTTACAATATCTTTCGCAAAAGATACTTTTCTACAGAATAATCCTTATAAATTAAATAAAAAAAAGCATTAAAATTTTGTCTAAATTAATTACTGTTTTTCCTCCTGCTAAAATAGACTGTTAATTTAAAATGGAAAACTTCAATAAAATTGAATTTCTCTAATTAATATTAGAATATTAATAAAAGGGCTTTTAGCATGTTGTAAATATGAGTTATTTAATTCACATGCAGTATTGTAATCCTTAAGAGCGATAAACTGAAATATGATATTTCTTCATTCAATAACATTAAGAAAGGAGAATAACATACAATTTGGGATAAATCTGATACATAGTTAATGTACTATAATATGATTTAATCTGATATCTTTATTATATATCGTCTTAAATTGAATGCATCATTCGATTTTGGAAAATTGGTTGGCAAAATGGTAGATTGAAGACGCGTCGCGTCCATCCGGCAGCGCGGCGTCGCCTATATAGCAGGCTTTCTTAACGAAAAAAATACATATATCCCTGGACCATAGAGATCAATTAATAGAATCTTTAAACCAACGATTCGTATTATTCGATCTCTACATCGCGATCCAAGGACATATGCAGGGCCGGCTTAACTCGGTAAGCAGACAATGCACCGCATTGGTGCGCCTTCGGAAGGAGGGCGCCAAAATAATCATTTTTTCAGTATTGTAAGGATGCGGAGTAGATGTTACAAGAAAACTGCATCGGGGCGCCGGGATCCTTAGAGTCGGTATTGGTCTCCTATGGTACTGGATTCATAAAAAAATCGTGCTATATAATCGACGCCGCGCTGTCGGATGCGACGCGACATGCATGCCGCAAGTAATCTATTAGCCTCAAGAACTTACCTGTACGCCATATTTTTCTTTAATTATTGAGCTAATATTCAAAAAATACTCTAAGAATTTTTATAAAAATGTATCAAGATCTCGTAATGTTACAACAGTAAGAGAAATCTGTATCAACTTTAGGTCACGTTTCAACATGGTCGATATTTTAATATTGTATAACTCTGTATTTATGTAGTTTAATGCTTTAGAATGCGCTATAAATAAATATTTTGTATTTTTATTTTTATTTGTAATGCATAATTTTTTAAACAAACATTAATATGGTCTGTGTGTTCTTTGAAATTTAAAGAAAGCTCATTATGTTTTGATTTTTTTCTGCTTATTATTCCAAAAAATAAAAAAATAAAATTTTAAATTATTAAATCTTTTAAAAATGAAAAATCATTAAAAAATTATTACGTTTTTAACATAAAAAAATATATATTCGAATATGATTAATTTATCTTATTTTTTAAAATATTTTTATGCATGATAATTTAAAATAAACAAATACTGTAATATTTACATAAAATTATTTAATTTGAATTTTTTGTAATATTTATTAACTCAGAATAATTTTATCAGGACCGTAAATTAAAGTTTTAACCATCTGTAAGAGTTTAGAAGTTCCCATACAATAATTAGTAAATAAGCTTAAGTATATAATAGAAAATACTAAGAGTTTGTACGGTTTGCTTCGGCCGGCTAGTCAGAAATCAATATAAATGTAAATTAGTACAATACTAAAAGATGTTTACTTCGGTTTGTTCACTTGAATAAACGTGTTTCTATTCATCATAGACGTTCTGTAAAATATTAGACTCGAATGGTTTAGAAAACATGTTATCGTAAGTATTGAATCGCTTTTGATGTCTCTAGTAATGATGTAAAGTTTCTTATTGATGTGAGAATCTACATATATCGAGATGATGATACATCGCATCTAATTTATATGCAAATTCGAATAATTAATGAATGATTCAGAAAAATAAATCAAAAATTATATAATGATTTAAAACAGATTTACTGCAGTGTATTTTTTTTACTGAGAAGAGTAAAAATAAGATATAAAAAAATCTAATTTCAATTTATTCTAGACTTGTTTTCTTTATATTATTTTTAAATTACTTTCCGGAAGAGAGTAGATATAAGAGATTATGTTACATGTTTGTGTTTATTTCTTTAATAATAATTTTTGTGTTTACACATGAATCAAAACCAAATTAAAAATGCAAACAAAAAAAGATTAAAGGATTACTGAAGATGCTAAGATATTCAGATAAAATATCTCCTGATCATAATCTACAGAATATACCGTAATAATCTCCATTTTATCGCTGGGATATAATATAATCGATATACTGTATTTAATCAAAATTTGAATTTTAATAAATAATTTAGCAATTATTTTACTCTATTGATTATTGTATTAAGCAAAAACAGCTTAAGTTATTTTTTAATATCATATATACTTGTATATTAGTTACTAAAATGGTATCTTAAGTTTATTTATTGGCATGCTACTAAAAATTTAAAAAATTCTTAATAATAATTATGCTATTAATCTATGATACTTGGCAAGCACAGAGTATTTAAAGTCTATTATGTCGACAAAATTGGCATACGCTTCAATACATGCCATTTCATTGTGAAAGTTGGCAGAAAGTGTTTAATTAATAAGTTCCTCTTCCTTCTAAATTCGGTGAACCTTTTATTTACATTAACTACTAATTAAACATTAAAATAAAAAAAGAATAATATAAAATTAAACTACATTTTTAATTAACTATTGAGGACATTTACTATTTTTTTTTCATAGCACTTTTTTATAAATTTACAAAATTCGTATAAAATATACAGATATGGATTGAAGCTTATTGTGGTCCCTAAGTTGTAACATTTTTTGTGGTTCCTTCAAATGCATTTTATATTTTTCTAGTGAAGCGTGAAATCACATTTAATATGAGGCCCTATGTTGTAGCTTGTTTAGCTTAAGGAATACATTAAGACCAGGAAAATGTTACAGATGTAGGCCCGCTACTTTAAAAAAAAAAAACGTTGTTCAGGCCATTCTATAAAAATTAATCTATTTTTTCATCTGACGATCTATTGGAAACTTCTGTTATTCAGGTACATTATGTCTATCACTGAATCGGTTCTGAAGATACAAAAGATTTACTATATCGTTAATGGAAAATTACAAACATAAATTTTATCTATAGCACATGTTAATAAAGTTAGATTTCATGTAATAGCAGCATCAAACGTTTATTAAAATTCACTTTTAGCGTGCAATTCGCAATCTTATTGTTTCCTTATAAATAATTTCCTTCAGGTCGAAAATTTTTTGTGAAATTCTAATAAAAATTTTTAATTCTTTTCTATTTTGATCTACATTGAGAAATTAAGTATATTATTTATTATTTTAACTATCACGTCACACAACAAACTTCTAATGACCTTTTATGATCGTTATAATGGCCGTAAACGGACTGTTATGTACTTTTTCTTCGTACATTTCCAGAGAGTTTAAAAGTATCAAGTACTGAACAATATTTTATTAATAGACATCAGAACTTACCTAATTTGCACATATACATTATTTAATAGCTTGTTTTACTACAAACCACTAATTTTACATCTTTAAGTGAACTAAATTTATAGACTATAATCTGCATACACACACCCAATGAGACAATCAATGTCATTATTGAAGTTTTCCATTTGTTCCCCATCCTGTATGCTTTTTATCATTCTGACTAGAAAAAATAATTTGAAATCGCTTTAAATAAAACAACATAAAAATATTATCAGTAGATTGTCGCAGTAAATCGTGCTGTACTGTCATATTGGAGGATCCGGATTCAATTCCCGGATCCCACATCTCCAGTTTTTTCAGGAAGACCAGGCTCGGCTCGTTGAATCTCATCCTCCACTTGAACTTTGATCTCACTAGAGGAGTGGACATGGCATGGCATGGAAATGCCCCGATGCTTAGTGTATTCATTATGGAAAGCGGTATAAAACTACGACAGAAAAAAAAATATCGACAATTCTTCAAATAGTAAGTTTACCATTTTGAAGAACCAGTCAATAAAAATTGAGACAATGTATCAATTTGAAAATAATGGATCTAATATCTCAACTCTGTTAAATCAAAGAAGAAAAATCAAAAGTTGTTTAAAAAATTAATCCAATTTTATAGCTGCGATAGACTATGTTGAATTCAATTATTTTAGATCGTATTAAAAATATCGGAGATAAATTTATTAAAATAGACTCGTTTAAAGTTAATATTCTCCGTTAATTAATCCAATTAATTCGAGCAAGAATATTTTTAGAGACCAAATTAAACCAATGTTTAAATAAATTATCTGTAATGAAAATATTAGTAGAAAATAAATCCAAAATTAAAATACAGTACTTGCTATGCTGTTAATTATCAAGCATTTTCCAATCTAACTGTTTAAAGAGAACTAATTTTATACAAATGTGATATGAATAATGATGATAACATGTTCCATACTTAAGTTTAATGATAAATAATATCATATAGATCTATTCTTAAAATTAAAATAAATTAGATCTATCAATTCGAAGGGGTTTTAGGTTGTATTTTATTTTTATTTTTTTTGTTCATCAAAAGCAAATTTTAATTTAATGGAAGATAAATTAATAAAATTAGCAATTGATTATAATTAACAATTTAATAAAAACAACAATAATATACAGTTACATTATGCAGAATTCTAAAATCCTAGTAACTTCCGCTGATTTTTTTTCCACTCGATGAGTACTAAGCAGCGGGGCATTGCAGAGCCCACAACGGGCTGCCCATTCCCTGACGGGGTCAACTGTCGTCAGGTAGTAGATGGAATTCAAAGAGCTCGAACTTCTGAAAAAATTGGAGGTGTGGAGCCCGAGAATTGAATCTGGAACTTTCAGGGTGGAAAAACAGCATACTTCCACCGCGATCTCACCAATATATGTGGCCAATATTGATCTTATTTTTATAGAAATTCCTACGGCTAACTTGGATGTTTTATCTCATTTCAAAATCCATCCCTATTTCTAAGAATTTATAGTTGGCTGAATGGCCGCGTTGTAATGTACTTACTTATCATCTTGGAGAACCGGATTCAATTCTGAAATTCAGTTCCAGAATTGTTCAGGAAGGGTTTGAATCGTCCCGTTGAACGTCATCCTCCAAGTGACTATAAGCTCCACTCCTGGTATGGGAAGCTATGGTGGCATTGAAAAATTCCACTGTTTATCCACTATTATGGAAAATACAAAAATAAGGGAGAAGATAATTATTTATGAGGAATAAATTTTCTTGAATATTTTTAGAAATTATTTTTTAACTATTTAGGGCTATGTTTTATGCAAAATGGAATCCACGTTATATTTTTACATATTGAAGCCAATGATTTTGAATAAAATAATTAAGATAAAAATTCGATAGAATATGTATATTGTATTTTTTTTTTAACTATTTACATATATTTAAAGAAACGAAATAATTTATATATATTATACAGTGGTACCTTGGTTAACGACGGTATTCCGTTCTAGCATAGCCGTCGTTAATCAAAACCGTCGTTATATAAAGCGCGATTCCCCATAGGATTTAATTGAAAATTGATTAATTGGTTCCGGCTCCTAGCCCTCGCGTCCTCTCCTTGTGAGTGCATGCATATCACAATTATTGTAAATACAGTATTATTTATATTTATATTCTTACATATTTACAATAATAATAATTTATAAATTTATTTTTAATTACATATTCCCATGTTGCTGGGATCTCTATGCTGTATTGTTCATTTATAATGTTTTTATTTTTTGATCTATCTAACATTGTCATAGATTCTTCAAGCAGTCTACTATCCTAGTTAACTGATTTTATTATTCTTGCATTGTCCCATCAATAATATATGGGACAATGCAGGAGTAATAAAACAGTTTTCAGCCATGATAGTAGCCTGCTTGAAGAATCTATGACAATGAAATAGATCAAAAAATAAAAACATTGTAAGTGAACAATATAGCATAGATTTTTTTTTTTTGTTTTTTATATTTTTTAATATAATGTATAGTATCCTAGTATTAAATACAATATTTACTGTATTTACATCAATATATATGAATGCATAAATTTCTTAAGGATATGAATATAAAGGTAAATAGATTTCATTCATACCTAATTTACTGCAATACTTGTAGTATGTTTGCATGAATTTATTTGAAGTGATAACCAGATCATGTAATGTGAAATGCTATATTACTAAAACAATTTCCCAAAACACGCAAATGCAGAATTTTATTATTCAAAGCAAAATGTCTTAATTATTTTATAATATAACTTCAGAACTATGCAAACTGAATTAACATAGTGTTGACTTTGTATGGATCGAATAACATAGTGTTGTCTGGATGTGTATGTGGCATACATGCATAATAAACAAAGTCCTGCTTCAGGAAACAAAATTAACACACAAGAAGAAGCTTGCTTATCAAACCAAAATGATTTTTTATCATAAAACACTTTTGGTATTAATCATCATGTAATAATGTAAGACTTCTTGCTGTAAATATTAAATAAAAGTAAATTATTAATAGTTCTGAAAATTACTCTAACTATTTTCAATAGAATTATTTGAGAAGCAATGAAATAACAAAACACACAAAGAATAATGAACAGATTAGAACTGCAGAGATCAGTTATGATTTTTAAGGAAAAATTGAAAGTAAATAAAGTAGTGAACATGTCACCAATAGAGATGAAATCAGTGTCAAGATGTGTGAATAATGAAAATGGAAATTCATAGTGGGATTTAAGAAAATAAAAACAAACTAGAGGTAGTATTATGACAGGTTGTTATAAGCTCAAGTGTGATCACAAAATGATGAATAAACTAAATTAACAACTAGGTCCTAAATTAATATAAAACAAAGTTCAAACTAGCTTATTGGACCTTAAAAGACTCTTTGTGCAGCTGAAGAGGGGGGCAGTCTAGCCTGAAAGTCCTCCTGCACCTATAATTTTTTTAAGGTCCAATAAGCTAGTTTGAACTTTGTTTTATATCAAAATAATGAATACATTAGGTAATAAAAAAAGGGTTTATAAAGCTAAAAGTGTATTGAAACTAAAGAACTAATATGTTGATAATGAAAAGAAATAAAATAGGTAAAGTTGGTTAATGTGATGTAGATCATTAATGTTGTGTGTGACTTTATGGAGTTAATAATAGAAGCTCAATACTATTGGCCAAATTAAGTGGCTAAAGTTTTGAATATGATGTTAGTTTATAATATTTATGGAAAAATATTTGGATGCCATTGCAATAGATTTGTAATGATAGAATGTATGAGAATGTTAAATGTTCAGATTAATATAGAGATTTAATGTTAATGTTTGTAAATATAACTGAAGGCTGAAAAAAGCTGAACATATTATTACAGAAAATGTATAGAACTGTGATAATTAATAAAAATGTGATGTCAGGCTAAAAGGCTTGAAGAAATTTGTGATGAATATTGAGCAGAAGTAGCTAAGATTAAATTCATCGTTTCAATTATGACCAGTCTAATTAGTAATCAGTTATGTTGATGTTGATGAAAACTGAAAAATTTGTACTAATAAAGAATTTAATTTACAAAACATTAATAAACTAGATAGTTTATATAGAGCTGAAATTTTTTCATTTTCAAAAATGTTTTCAATCTTACAGTCAGTTTTACAATATTTCTTTAAAATTCCTGTTAGTTTTAACTATTATGTATCTGAATAAATCTAATTAACTTGCCAAATTTAACCCTTGAAATACAATGGAATTTTAATGATTCTGAATAATTTAGACAAATTATACAAATTTTTAAACCAATGAGTGGCTCCATCTATTAATTAATAACTAAACTAGAATTTAAACAAATTTACCTGTAGATGAAAATATCCACCTCAGCGGATCAAATCGGGGACCTTTGAGGTTCCATCCCAATGTCATACCGCTAGACCACCAAGGCCAACGAACGGATTGATTCTTCAGGCAGTTATATTAAGTTGTTTCCAAATTAATATAATTGCCTGAAAAAGCAATCCGTTCTTTGTCCTTGTTGGTCTAGCGGTATGACGTTGGTATGGAACCCCAAAGATCCCTGGTTCGATCCTGGGCTGAGGTGGATTTTTTCATCTTCAGGTAAATTTGTTTAAATTCTAGTTTAGTTATTAATTAATAGATGGAGCCACTCATTGGATTACTAATTTGTATAATTTGTCTGCCTGAAGAATCATTAAAATTCCATTGTGTTTCAATGGTTAAATTTGGCAAGTTAATTAGGTTTATCTGGATTAAATTCCCTTGAGGTTTGGATTGTATAATACTATCTATCTGTTTTGAAGCTGTTCGATAAATACTAATTGGTAATTTAATATTAGTTAGTAGTAGTAGTAGTCTAACAATTTTAAAATAGATAAACTAGTGATTAAAAGTAACAGGAACTTTAATGAGACATTGTAAAACAGCCTTAATCAAAAATCCTTTAAATTACTATAGCTAAAAATCATTTTTAATTAAAACTGAAAACATTTTTGATGAATAAAAAATTTTTTGGATCTGTACAAACTGTTTAGTAATTTGTTTTAAGTTCTATTAATTCAGAATATTATTAAAGTTTTATTTTTATTATATAAAATGTTAGAATTTTAGGATGTAATAAGATAGAATATTTATTAAACATGACAATAAATTTTGTTTCGATATATTTTAAGATTAATTTAGAATTTGAAGTAAATTTATTGGTTAATATTGTAGTGTAAATGCTATAATTGTGAAATGTTGAAGTTATAAAAAATTTAAATTATTAAAAATTAAAGATAAATTATAATTAATACATCCTAAGAAAAATTGTTTCATAGTTTTTAAAAAGATTTAAATGTAACATTATTTATTAATTTATAAATGAAATAATGTTTGAAATTGAAGAGTTTGTTTAACTGATGATGATCTTTAATTAAAATTGAAATTTCTGATTTGTACAGAGGGTTCTGTTTTGTGATTTGTTGTTAGTAGAGAGAGAGAAACAAACAGATCTTGTGTCCTGGATTACAAATTGAATTAAATATAAAAATATATCTGTATAAAATATTTTATTATTAAATTATATATCATTAAATTTTCTTTTTATTCTAAGGCAATTTGTATCAATATAAGTAATTATTGATAACTAGTGAATGATTACCTATCATAACCAAACAATAATATTCCCAAATCGCATAATTCTATTACTTTATATGTAGGGTGGAAAATAATATTGGATTTTCATAAAAATAATTATTATTAATAGTTTCCTTGGTAGGATACAGCTTATAAGACCGCTACACTGTTTAACACATTGTTTTTTCACATTGTCTCTCTATGTGTCCCCAATAATAACTTTAGAACTTATTATGTAATTTTCATGAAATTTGATGAAAATGTTCTACCCATTAAAAATAACCTCATATCGCATCACTAAATCTTCTAGATTCAACAATTTTAAGATGGCGGTATCTGTATTTCTCCGAGGAAAAACTAAGATTTTCATATAAATAATAAAAATGTGGTACTGTACATAGACTTGTCCTCTTTCAATGATTGATGAAATTTGAGGATAATGTTCTACCCATTAAAAATAACATCAATATCGCATCACTAAATCTAGATTCAACAATTTTAAGATGGCGGTATCTGTATTTCTGTGAGGAAAAACTAAGATGTTCATATAAATAATAAAAATGTGGTACTGTACATAGACTTGTCCTCTTTCAATGATTGATTCGATTGAACTAAGTTATTGTTATTATTATAGCATTTTCTTTCTTTAAGATAAGTTAAAATTCAGAAGGTAAATATATTTTCAGAATCTTGAAAAGTTATTCTGTATGCTTATGCAATATAGAAATCATTGAAAAGCAAAATGTTTCAAACAATTTATTCTGATTTTTATGGATATCATCATCCCCTAAATATACTTCAATATTATATGAAACTTTTCATTTCAAAAAATTTATTTACAAGTAACTGTAACAAATTTCTTTATTTTATTTATCTCATAGCAGTGCAAAATAACAACTAATACAGAATACGATTTTAGATAATTTTTACATTCTTTGAATATTGAACATTATAAAAATTACATTAAATAACTTCATATAGTTTCGTTGGAAAATTTCAATAAAAACCACAATATTAAAATTAATAATGATTGGAATAAAATGCAATAATTTCACTATTATTGCATTTTATTCCAATCATTATTGTATTTAATTATTTTATTTAATGATAGTTTTTCTCAGATATTCATTTAATTAAACTTTAATGTAGTTTAATTAAATTATTCTTTGTTTGTTTTTCGTTAGTAATGATTGACCTGAAAATTGACAAAAGTTTGTCAATGGTCACTTTCATTGTTAATGTACCATATGTAATTATTGTAAATAAACATATGTCTATGATAAATAACTTCATATAGTTTCGTTGGAAAATTTCAATAAAGACCATAACTTTAAAAATAATAATGATTGGAATAAAATGCAATAATTTCACTATTATTGCATTTTATTCCAATCATTATTGTATTTAATTATTGTATTTAATGATATAGTTTTTCTCAGATATTCATTTGATTAAACTTTAATGTAGTTTAGTTAAATTATTCTTTGTTTGTTTTTCGTTAGTAATGATTGACCTGAAAATTGACAAAAGTTTGTAAATGGTCACTTTCATTGTTAATGTACCATATGTAATTATTGTAAATAAACATATGTCTATGTCTATTAAATAATAAATACAATTTAAATATATTAATTTCTTTATAATATTATTAGAGTGGAAAAAAATAACAAATTTTGTTAGAAATATTTATTAAAATATTTAATATAATACGCTTGGTTAAGTTTTCATTAAACAGAGAAAATTGCTTTCTAAAATATATAAAAAGATTTCATAATTGATAATATTTTTGACTACTCCTATATAAAAAATCATGTGTGATAACTAGTGTTGAACATCGAACATCGATATTTTGTTATCGATGTTCGATGTTTAGAGGTCGATGTTTTATGAACATTGACGTTTTGCTATCGATGTTCGATGTTTTCTTCTGTTTATGTAATAGAATTGACGTTTCAGTTAAGTAAATATTACATAATATTTTTATAAACGTAATTTTTATAATTGTAATGATTTTGCTTAATTTTTTTGTTTTGCATTAGAAAAACCGAATAATCCATCTGACAATATTAATTTAATGCTTATATTTGTCACGTGAGACACTTTATCATAGTTATTTAATTAGTATTGGAAACACTTTCGGTTTCTTTTTTTTATTTCAAAATATTTATACCTTTGTAGTTCAGTAAGTATGCCTCCGAAAACCTTTCTGTGGCAACATTTTGCCAAAAATAAAAATAATTCTGCAAGTTTGCATATATTATTCAAAAGAACCGAAAACTAGTGGTAATAACACGAATTTAAGGTGCCATCGTCAAAGCAAACATCCACAATTTTCTGGAGTTGGAAAAGACTTGCCTTCTGCAAGTCTTTTCGAACTGACGAAGCATCGTCGTCACAACCTTTCCCAGGAAAACAAAGAAAATTTCTGAGACGTTTAGGAGCTTTGAGGAATTCAAATCAAACGAATCAGCAAAAAATAAGGTAAATCAAGCTATTATATTTATGATGTATAAAGACAATAAGAACATTGAATAAATGGATCCTAAAGTTTTTTAACATTTTGTAAAGACAATAGCATCTTCGTACAAAATTCCTTCTCCACCAACAAATAAAAGAATAATTTTCGATAAATATAGTGATATAGTATCCGTAGTCAAACAACAGCTCAAACAAATTTTGCTTATTCACTACTGATTTATGGACAGACATGCAGAAGAGGGCTTTATAGATGAGGAAAATAAACTACGCAATGTAGCATTGAATGTTTCAAATTTCACGAAATTTCAGAAAACTCTTCAATAAGTTTAAATAATATGATAGCAGAGTGCTCTAGCAATGAATATTATCTAAAATTACACGATTAGATTGCGGCGATAATAAAAAAGCTCGCTTTATAATCGAAGCATTTTGTTCAAATCTTGTGAAGTAAAAAACTGCTGACTGCTACATTTGTGAAATATATTACCAAATTTAGCCTTTAAAGTTATTTCAGTAGTTTTCAGAGCAAAATAACAATATATCTGAATTACGAATAAAAGGTTTCAAGATTTTAAAAGAAGGTTTTAAGGTTTAAAAAAGATCGAAACAGGTTCGAAACTAGAGGAGTTCGTGTACACTATATTATATATATCGTTGATGAAAATGATGACCATCCAGATAGATCGAAACAGGTTCGAATCTAGAGGAGTTCGTGTACACTATATTATATATATCGTTGATGAAAATGATGACCATCCCGAAATTATAAATATTGTATATAGAAAAAATATGAATTTACTTATATTTGTCAAATTTATTGATGCATCGAATATTTCAACAAGCTTTTATAAATATGTATTTTAATCTTGATTTTATCTAAAATATTTGTGTTTAGTTTGCCAAAGTTGTAATGGTTTTTCGCATAAGTCGATAGACACGTGACTTTTTCAGAGTTGATTAATGTAGTGTGAAGTCCAGTCCAAGTATTTTTTCTACAGTCTAATTTATTTTACAAGTTTATGATATCAGTCTGTTAAAGAGCTACATTACAGTAATAAATTTATACGTGTCTATAAAGCCAGGACTCTGACCGCAGATAAGATAAACTGAAGATCCAATTACTGCCAATTTTCCGAGCATGATATCAGTCTGTTAAAGAGCTATATTACAGTAATAAATTTATACGTGTCTATACAGCCAGGACTCTGACCGCAGATAAGATAAACTGAAGATCCAATTACTGCCAATTTTCCGAGAACTGTTTTTCTTTTTTGTCAAGCAGAGCCAATCTTTAAAATTCTTCAAGTATTATGCAGTTTTCTAATTATTTTGTGCATCTTTTCTATTATTATTGTAATGGTTAAATTAAATATATTACTGTCAAAAATGTTATAACAGTAAATATTCAATGCTGAAAAAGTTTTCAAGAGTATTAAATGCTGAACAGGTTTGTAATTGAAAATTTTCCCTATCTGTTACTGTCTATGTGAGTGGATTGCAACTGTCCTCATTTGCATAATCAGGTCATTTGAAGGTCATCCATCATGAGTTAACCCTCCCATGACTTTATATTTGTTGGCATTAACAGATTTTTGAAATTTATCATATTTATCAAGTTATTTGGAAGGGTACAGACTTTCATTCCGCCATGTATTTTCAATGAATATATGAAAAACTTGAAAGTATATTTTAATCAACAAAAATTCTTGATAAAACAAAACTATAACAGAAAAGAACAATTTATATAAAAAGCAATATTAATTAAAGTTTATAAAACAAATTCAATATAATACTTTCACTCTGAAATATTTAATAATGATATGATTTAGATTATTTATATTATTTAAGACATTTATTCATAAAGATGAAATCATCTCTGTTGATTCCTTGACTTTCATTCCCTATGAAAAATCCATTAAAAATTTAATTTCTAGAATTTTATGGATCGCATCATTTATAAGTAATAAAATAAATAAATATGAAGTAGAAAGAATATTAATTATGATGAAAAATGTTTCTCGTTATATATAAAAAAGAGAAAAATTTCGAAGAACGAATTTAAGCAAAATATATATTTATTTTTATTTTTTCAAGTTCTCAATATTTTTTAAAATATCACAGTTTCCTTTAATAATGGAAAATGGAGAGCTAACACTAAAAAATTCGATCGTATTTTTGACCGACATCGAAATATAATTATAATTAATATTAATATTATTTATGTACATATCATATACAGTAATTAATATTATTATTGAACATTGATTATAAAAACCAAATATTAGATCATCCAAAAGTTAGGTCTTTTTTACACTGTACTTGTTCACACATGTCTCAGCTTGTCTAAATAGGTATTTTTAAATCATCATCATCATCATCATCAAGCTCCCTCCCATTTCTATATGGGGTCGCTGTTTTTGACAAAGAGAAAAATTTCGAAGAACGAATTTAAGCAAAATATATATACAGTGACTCTCATGGTTATTCGTACGAATAGTGAAATCTTTATTTATCCGTAATTAAAAATATATAAAAGTAATTCATCCTGTTTATTTTATTATTAATAATTTATTTATCCTGTCAAAAGGAAATTTAGAAAAAATTAGCTTAAAAAATGGCATAAATTAATTTATAAAAAATATTTAAAGGAAACATCGCAGCATTTTAGCTCTCATAGTTATTCGTACAGTGATGTTATTTGTAACTAATTAATACAGCTAGTATTTCTTTCGAACTAGTCGAGTGTGGAAACCGTATTTCTCTCTATTTTGAAAGATATTTCTTGTCCAAAATCTATAACTTTTTTTTCGTCTTTGTTTTAATTTCAACATTAATAAGGAGATTTTTGCCAAAGACAATAACTAAATTAAAATCATTGTGTCGTCGTCCATTTTTGTTTGACTTTTTAAATATCGCAAGAGGCCGCTGCAATATATAGTACAAAACTGTTTCGAATTTCTGCTGCAGTGGAAACAAAGTAGAGAAGAAGACAGACAATAGTAAGTTATTCTATTTCTGTTGTCGGTTTGCTGTTTCTGGTGATGTGGAATCCAGTTTTAATAGTAATGTTAAATAACTAACGGCAAAAAGCCCATGTTTCTGGTGTTTCACTCCTTCAAAGCCAAGTGACTGTTCTTGGACTGCTGCAATATATAGTACAAAACTGTTTCGAATTTCTGCTGCAGTGGAAACAAAGTAGAGAAGAAGACAGACAATAGTAAGTTATTCTATTTCTGTTGTCGGTTTGCTGTTTCTGGTGATGTGGAATCCAGTCTTAATAGTAATGTTAAATAACTACGGCAAAAAGCCCATCTTTCTGGTGTTTCACTCCTTCAAAGCCAAGTACCAAAAAAAAGCCCATCTTTCTGGTGTTTCACCTCTTCAAAGCCAAGTGACTGCCATCTTTCTGGTGTTTCACCCCTTCAAAGCCAAGTGACTGTTCTTGAATCTTTCTGGTGTTTCACTCCTTCAAAGCCAAGTGACTGTTCTTGGACTGCTCCTCGTCCGGTTTAACTAACCGAAAAGCATCATAAAAGGGGACGGACATTTGTTAGTAAGACTAGTCTATGCTTAGTTAATCGAATATTTGCTCGCACTAACTGAAAAACGGTATCAGTTTTATTGCACTAATTGAATATTGCATTATTCGAACTCGCACTAATTGAGGCCTACCGCATTAATCAAATATTTGCTCGCACTAACTGAAAAATGGTATCAATTTTATAAGTCGCGAATATTTGCTCACACTAACTGAAAAACAGTATCATTTTTGTAAGTCGCACTAATCAAATATTGGTATCAATTTTATAAGTCGTACTAATCGAAATCGCATTATTCGAACTCGACACTAACGAGGCCTATCTGTATAATAATAATTGCATTTCCAAATCTTCCAATTAAGTAAGAGCTGTATTGTACATATATGATATTTATACGATCTAAATATAAATGTACTATATTTTGGCAATATTTAATAATAACAAGCAATACAAATAACTTAAATATTTAATGTATCACTTTAAATCCTTAAATTAAAATGTATTTGCTACTGCAGTGGATGATTTAAATTTAGAAAAGATATATAATACGACTTAGTATAAATAAATCATAAATAGCTCAACAATATAAAAAATCTGAACTTTAATGTGCTCACTATATGCTAAACAGCCTTTATTAATTATTAAACATTACACTGTATTGTATTCTTTTTAATATTGATCTTTATATTTCAGAATATATGCATATATATATGAAATTATAAATTTTTGAAGTTCTCTAATATTATCCATAACTATAGACTTATGTTAGTCTTGATCTGTCAACATTCATAAAACATCCAAAGCATATAAACATTTCTATGATCATTGATTATTGAATATTTTATATCTTAAAAGATTTGAAATTCTGTTAAATTTTGATATCCAATCGTATATATCAGTTTTGAAAACTGAAACAAAGGTTTTTGATTTGTATATTGAAAATTTTATACAGGAATACTTCGATTATGGCGGTTATTGTTGCCATGAAAAAACCGCAATAATCGAATCCGCGATAATCGGAATAAATAATGCATGTAAAATGGGTGATCGTTGCCAAGGATTTTTCAAATCTATTGATTAAATTTTATATGAGTCACTGTATTTTTTATTTTTTCAAATTCTCAATAATTTTTAAAATATCACAGTTTCCTTTATTAATGGAAAATGGAGAGCTAACACTAAAAAATTCGATCGTATTTTTGACCGACATCGAAACATAATTATAATTAATATTAATATTATTTATGTATATATCATATACAGTAATTAATATTATCATTGAACATTGATTATAAAAACCAAATATTAGATCATCCAAAAGTAAGGTCTTTTTTACACTGTACTTGTTCACACAAGTCTCAGCTTGTCTAAATAGGGATTTTTAAAGCTTTTAAAAATTGGGAAAGTGTTACTGATTCAAATGGGGAATATACAGTTAAAGTAAAATATTTATTAGAGTTTGAAAATTCATTAAAAGATTTGCACATGTATTGTATCTTTAACTTTTTCATTATAACCATAGATTCCTAAGTAAATTTTCAATGTTATAATCATATTTATGAGAAAATAGGTATTTTTAAAGCTTTTAAAAATTGGGAAAATGTTACTTATTCAAATGGGGAATATACAGTTAAAGAAAAAATATTTATTAGAGTTTGAAAATTGATTAAAAGATTTGCACATGTACTGTATCTTTAACTGTTTCATTATAACCATAGATTCCTAAGTAAATTTTCAATGTTATAATCATATTTATGGGAAAATAACTTTCTAATATTAAAGGATATCACTTAGAACTTGCATTGAAATAAATAAACTTTTTTAAATAAACTATTTATTTAGTTGTAAGGTGATAATTATGGAATATTTTTAATAAGTGTTTATAAAATTTATTAGAAATAAAATATTCTAAAATTGCAAAATTATGTGGTAAATCCAACCTGAGTAGAAAGTAAATAAACATGTTAACTTTAGGAATAATACACAATTTTTTATTTTAAACAATGTATATTAATCTTTCACTTTTAATTATTTTGTGGCCCATAAAATATGTTATTTCTTATAAACTGCACTAACTTTCCGCTTCCTTTCCACTAACTTTCTTCTAAAATACTATTTAATTAAATGTGTCATCAGTATGATTAATGAACAGAAAATGGTCATGTATAGGTCACACCACGAATGTTATGTCTATTAATTGCAATTTTGTTGGAAACGGTCAAAAATGAAAAATATCAGAATATGCTACTTTTAATCAGGGAAAAATATAACACTGGCAATATCTGATTTTAATGTCAATTTACTATACAAAAAAAGCCACTAATTATCATAAGTTCGAAATCAAATTAATTATTTAATTTACTTTTCTACGTCATTGGAGGAAACAGCTCTTGCTACACGCTCCATACTAAGTACTGAAGAAGAAGAAGACTGTCTGCTACGATATCTGATTTTAATGTCAATTTACTATACAAAAATAGTCACTAATTATCATAATAAGTTCGAAATCAAATTAATTACTTAATTTACTTTTCTACGTCATTGGAGAAACAGCTCTTGCTACACGCTCCATACTAAGTACTGAAGAAGAAGAAGACTGTCTGCTACAGAATGAATCATTTACAGGTAGGCCTCGATTAGTGCGAGTTCGAATAATGCGATATTCGATATTGCCAATAGGTAGGCCTCGATTAGTGCGAGTTCGAATAATGCGATTTCGATTAATACAGGTAGGCCTCAATTAGTGCGAGTTCGAATAATGCGATTTCGATTAGTATAGGCCTCGATTAGTGTGAGTTCGAATAATGCGATATTCGATTAGTGCACATTAAAAAAATGATACATTTTTCAGTTAGTGTGAGCAAATATTCAATTAATGTGAGTTGTAAGCACGAGCAAATATTCGATTAATGAGAGTTTATACCGTTTTTCAGTTAGTGCGAGCAAATATTCGTTTAATGCGAGTCACCGTTTTTCAGTTAGTGCGAGCAAATATTCGATTAATGTGAGTTGCATCGTTTTTCAGTTAGTGCGAGCAAATATTCGATTAATGCCAGTTGTAAGCATAGACCAGTGAGTTCGAATAATGCGATATTCAATTAGTGCGACTTATAAAAATGATACATTCGAATAATGCGATATTCGATTAGTGCGACTTATAAAAATGATACCGTTTAAGCTAACAAATATTCGAAAAATCCGTGTTGTAAGCATAGACCAGTCTTACTAACAAATGTCTGTCCCCTTTTATTAACAAATTAATGTTAATTTTCGGTTAGTAAAACTGGACGAAGAGCAGTCCAAGAACAATATAGATCAGTCTTACTAACAAATGTCCATCCCCTTTTATGATGTCAATTAACAAACATTCTTACTAACAAAGCTCTGCCTCCTTTTATGATGTCAATTAACAAATTTCGTTAATTTTTGGTTAGTAAAACTGGACAAGGAGCAGTCCAAGAACAATAGTTAATTTTCGGTTAGTAAAACCGGACGAGGAGCAGTCCATGAACAGTCACATAATTTTCAGTTAATAAAACCAGACGAGGAGCAGTCCAAGAACAGTCACTTGCTCCGTCTCCTTTTATGATGTCAATTAACAAATTACCGTTAATTTTTGTTTAGTAAAACCAGACGAGGAGCAGTCAAAGAACAGTCACTTGGCTTTGAAGGGCAGTAAAACTGGACGAGGAGCAGTCCAAGAACAGTCACTTGGCTTTCAAGTCTTTTATGATGTCAATTAACAAATTAATGTTAATTTTCGGTTAGTACCATTTTATGATGTCAATTAACAAATTAATGTTAATTTTCAGTTAGTAAAACTGGACAAGCATTCTTACTAACAAAGCTCTGCCTCCTTTTATGATGTCAATTAACAAATTTCGTTAATTTTTGGTTAGTAAAACTGGACAAGGAGCAGTCCAAGAACAATAGTTAATTTTCGGTTAGTAAAACCGGACGAGGAGCAGTCCATGAACAGTCACATCAAATGTCCGTCCCCTTTTATGATGTCAATTAACAAATTAATGTTAATTAAAGGTCCGTCCCCTTTTACGATGTCAATTAACAAATTAATGTTAATTTTCGGTTAGTAAAACCGGACGAGGAACAGTCCAAGAACAGTCACTTGGCTTTGAAGGGGTGAAACGGACGAGGAGCAGTCCAAGAACAGTCACACGATTTTGAAGGGGTGAAACACCAGAAAGATTGGATTTTGCTGATAGCGATTTAACATTATTATTATTCAGCTTTATCATTTTTGTCATTAGCTATTTAACATTACTATTATTCAGCTTTGTTATCGTTTCTTTGTTTATTATCTGATTCCTTTATTTAAAATAAGACTTGTGGAAAAAAAGTTTGTTTCTGTTGTCATATTCTGCTAGTAATTAACATATAGAAAACTTGTTAAAAATTTCTCACTGGTTGATTAACTTAGCTAACTAATTCCATCTGGAAATAATTTACTGATTCAATAAAGCTGCAATGCTTAATCGCAAATCGGACTATTCACTCAATTCTAGACCCAGAATTGGCCGCCAGGCGGCGCTCAATTTCCGCTTTCGAATCGCTATTTTGGTTTCGATATGGCGGTTGGTTTGATGATGATATGAGACGCAATTCCTGGTAAGTTATTAATTTAGAGTTCTAGATCCAGAATTGGCGGCCAGGAGGCGCTCAATTTCCGCTTTCGAATCGCTATTTTGGTTTCGATGTGGCAGTTTGGTTTGATGATGATATGAGACGCAATTCCTGGTAAGTTATTAATTTGATTTGGTGGTTGGTTTGATGATAGTATGAGATGCAATTCCTGGTAAGTTATTAATTTAGATTTTTGATGATGGTATGAGATGCAATTCCTGATAAGTTATTAATTTAGATGGAATATTTCTTAAACAGTTCATATTGTGTATTAATATTTCTTAAACAGTTCATATTGTGATTATTCAACGTGAGGTTGAATAATGGGCGAAATCTCACAAAGTAAGAAACAGTTACCATATTTTACATATAGTTAATACTTCGAATAGTGCGAGAAATCGTGAACCCATTATTTGCACTAATAGAGGCCTAATTGTATATACTTTAGCATATTTAATGAATGAGTTTTTGGATTGAAGAACTAAAGATAAACGGTTAGAATGAAGATGAGAATGATTGATGAGGAAAATCAACTTCAATGACATAATCTATATGTTGAATAAAGAAAAAATAAAATGCATTTAAATAGAGCAGAGTCTCTCTAATCGGACACATATGAGACCTGCTGGTCGGATTTCAGAGATTTGTCGGATTATTGGATGTTCACTGAAAAAAAAATGGAACTGCACAAACGAATACACTCATTTTATTAACTTTCCTGTCAATGCTCTTGGCGTTCAAATCTTCCATAAACCCCTCAAATTTGTCCCGATTTTTTCACTTTTTCCGATTTGTGGCAGTTTGTAAAGTTAACAAAATGCACTGATATAGTAAAAACCACTATACTCCGTCTCACTCTCAACTGATAGTGACGTTACGCGATCTTTGGTTGTAACTATCCGCTTCAAAAAATAAATCGCAGAATTATTTCCTTTGCAATAGGTTTTAATTTCATATCAAGTACATAGTTTTTAATACTTTTTTATAGTTGTAAATAATTTCAGTAATGTACTGGTGACAATCACCGGATAGAAATATAGGTCTAGCGATCGTCCGTTAACGAGATTACCGTATTTGATAAAATGGCTTCTTACTCGAACGCGAGATATAACGTGAGAGGAAAGTGCAAAGAGGAAAGTTTATTTTTCTATTATTCAAGTAATGAATTATTGTAAATTATATAAAATATAAATATAGATATAAATATGAAAAAGCATCCACAGCTAACAGATCAGACGACAACGTCAACACCGGCAGCGGAGTGGTACGTTTTTAGCATTTTTTAGCACTTCGCCGGTTAATGACGTCTTTTCCGACGTCACTATCAGTTGAGAGTGAGACGGAGTATAAAGTAGATAGTGTACTGAGCTTAAAATTAGTGCAATTATAATGCTTGCACAACGAACGAATAGCGACTGAATATTTTTCTCTCCCTCCCTCTTTCTCTAGCACATCCACAAGTTATGACATGAAAATTTCACATGACTGACGCGGTGGTTGGCAGAGTGTCGGACAACAGAGACTCAATTGCAATTTCAAAGTTATTACTATTAAATAATGCTTTATTACTATTTAATATTGCTGCTATTTCAGAGAAATAAATATTAGATATATTTTTATAATGACTATTACTAGTAACAATTCGGTTAACGACTGATTGTAATGAATAACCTGCTAAATTTCATAAAATATAAGCAACCATTCAGAATATGTTAACAGGTTATCTCAGATATTTCAATGTTCGCTATTTTTATAAGCCATGGTGAAATAAGAATGGTGGGGTATTGCGCATATCATTATAAATGCGTGACATCAACAGAGAAACAATCTAGAAAGCAATGCTGCAACTGTGGCAAACATAGCGTTTGTTATTGTTTCTGTTAAGCTTATTTTTATATCTCTTTTTCACTTTCAAATAAAAGAGAATAACTTAAGATCAATTATATTTCATTTATAACTAATTTAAAATCAGCACAAATAATAATAATATAAATTTTTTTTAGTCTATTAAGTAACAAACTATTAGTGGAATACCCAAAAACAGCACAGATCACCATTTTGTGCTTTGTTTAGTGCAGTTACTAAAATTAGCCGTAACACTTAAAAGCAATCAGATCTATAGCCGTGTTATTACTGAACTGGATGCTCATTCTGAACGTTGAGATCATCGAGCGACATTCGACTGACATTGCATGATGGGATAAAAGTGCGTCATTTCGAAACTGTTTCCGTTTGTTGCTATTCGGATCGACGACTTCTACTGTTTCGAAATCTCAGGATTCGACTTCACGTTTGATATTATTTCACCACTTGATGGACTACTGAAATAAGGCAAGTACAGTTGGTTGCAGAAAGATCCGAACATTAGCGGAAACGGTTGGGATTTCCTACAATTCAGGATTCGACTTCACGTTTGATATTATTTCACCACTTGATGGACCACTGAAATAAGGCAAGTACGTTCGAAATATGGCAGATCGACTTGTTTTATTGCATCTGCTAGATCAGTGATCCCTAACTTAAAACCTTGTGTCCACTTGATCCAATACTGAAATGAGGCAATTTCGTTCGCCCGCAAATAGCTATGTGGCTCGCATGTATTTAAACAAGTAACAAATATCTTTGCGAACCGCATCACACCAGCAAAAAAAAGGCCACCGAGAGAAATTTTCGGGCCTGTGAAAAGTCTGTGGTCCGGGCCCCACTTAAAATGTTCATCACTTTTTTAAGTGGGGCCCGGACCACAGACCAAAACAATAAGCATTTATTTAAAAAAGACAAACAATAACTTCAAAATTCCATACATTACATACTATGTTATATATAAAAAAGTTCATTTTGGTTCGACTGCTTTAGGTGCTCTCTCGGCAGCTTGCGAGCTATCGGACACTTATGTGACATTTCAAGCTCTACAGTCCGGCCCTTTTCGATGCAGGGTCCGTGAAAAAGTCATGGATATGACCGCCTCTTGGCGGCCCTGCCCGCAAATATATTTGAGTATTTATATATTTACAGGTTAGTGAGAAAATTATTACAATTCAACGTTAATAAAATTGTTTTATAATCTCATAATTATATAATGTTATTTCAATATCTTTGTAAGAAAAATGAAAGTAATTACAAATAAATATTTTCCTTTCATTACAATTTCTCTTTAAAAATATTCGGCCATTCACTTCCTTTCGAATTGCTCATTCGGCCCGCCATACTATTTGAATTTGAGATCACTGCGCTATATCACATTGAAGATGGAGAAAATTGAAGTACCTTCGTCAATTGCTCATTTTTAGGAGTGAACAAAATCCTTTGATTTAAATGATCGAAATTTTGTAAAATTATTTCTATTAAGTAAAGACTTAGGGTCGGTTCCACCAACATCGTATAAATCTATTGTTAGTGAACGACATTGTTAGTGTAACAACTATCAGTGACAACAAATCGTTCCACCACAACTTTTGTTAGCGATATTTACTGACAGCGAAGAGCTAACAGTACGATTGTTATTCATGTTCCTGGTAAAATGCCTATTGAACAAATTAAAACTCGTGGTAGGAAATGACGCTATAATGACACGGGACAAGCCAAGGTTGGTACTGTTGAAAGTAAACGACATCATTAGTCTGATAATTCAAAATAATTTTTAATGGTGGATTTTCCGAGATATATATTTTGTTACTAAATGTGAGCATGCTATATTTATTGTAAATATCTTCCCGAACGCCGGATTCTGTTTTTCACGGATTTGTCAAATGTGATACCATTGAATAGATCTCATAAAACTGATCAAAAATTATAATAAAACCATGGACGAAAGCGGCACCGATTAGAAGATATTTCGAAAAATTTACCGCGGAATTGGAAAATGAACCTTGTACCGCTGCCATATTGAACCATAAGTAAAAGGTCACGTGACCATCCTAGTAATGACGAAAACCTGCTATGTTTATATACCTTGTTTTAAAAGCCAAAAATAAGCCGGGAATTATTCTTATCATAATGTTATTTATGATTTTATGTTGAAATCCATAAGTTAGTTATGTAATTTATGAATTTATATACTATATATACATTAATATATAATATATATATGCATCATGATGTATAATTACATCATCTTGAAAGTGTCCTTGCCAAGGAGTTTGAATATAATTCTTGCGCGATACCTTCAAGAAATGTTACAGTACACTCCCGTATATGGTGCTTTCCTATAACACGAATTCATAAAACGAAATCTTTCATCTTTAACACGAATTTGTATATTTTTGCATCTTGAAAGTGTCGCGCAAGACATTGCCCAGCTGAAGATGGCGTCGCGCACTGGTATCGATACTTTATTGTGTTAACTTCTTTTTAATATAGCTACTTATCGGTTCCGTTTTCGGGATTGATCTATATACCGATTTATTGCTAGTAATATGACTAAAAATATTACTCAAAAATCTCGGATTCCGTGAAAAGCAGAATCTTGCCTTCCCGAATATTTGTTGAAAAATGAAAATATACGATTCATTAGTAAAGATTTATCTCGAATAAAGCAAAATCTCGCCTTCCCGAATATTGTTGAAAAATGAAAATATACGATTCATTAGTAAAGATTTATCTCGAAAATAAACGTATATCTTAGAAAATTCACAGCTCCTTTGAAAAATTAACTCATATTCTACGATCTATACTATTTTTAAGTATCCCAATATGAAGAGAATATTCATACATGAAGTGTTAACAACTTATTTCAAAATGATTAATCACTAAACAGTATAATGACACTTGCTGTAAATTCTTTATAAACTCTTTAGAAGAGCTTCCACTCTCGCCCCAAGATATACGTTTCTTATGTTTAAAAACTGATCTAACATCCGACTACCGCCAATCTTCCAAGAATTATTTTCTTTGTCAACAGAACAATCTTTAAAATTCTTCATTATTCTGTGCAATTTTTCTCATTATTTTAATGTTTAGATTAATTATATTACTGTCAAATATTATACAACGATAAATATTTCTGTAACTCAAACCAATGGAATTTATTCTATAATATCAATTAATTTTAATCACACAATAGCAATTCATCAATATATACTGTTTTGGATATTTGTTAGATTTAATAATTAAGTTTTAGACCGAAAAAAACTAACGAATTCAAACGGGGAATGTTTCACTTTAATTTGTTTTTAGATAGGAGGGGAGAGAAAAGAATTTATAACTTGTCAATCAAATCATAAACAATGCTTTGGAAGAACAAACGATGATCAAAGTACAGATTGCAGAAACGTCCAAATTTAGAGAACTTAGGAAAAATACGATAGTAAAAATATTTCGTCAGTAAATTCCACCTGCCAATCCCAGTGGAAGAGAGGTACAACTTCACTAAATAAGGTCACAAAGTGAATTCGAACCTCCCTCTCTCCTGATGTAATTGGATGGACTAGGAATAAAAACAGAGAGACAACCGAGCTCGACACTCGGAACGCTCGGAGCTGTCTACATCTTGAAGGAGAAGGCAGGGGCCACAACCTCCATATTTAAGAAGAAAAAGAAGCTAGTGGGCTCTCTTCTTTCTCTTACCGAGTCAATCTACATATACTTCCACGCTACTTATATTTTTAAGAGAAGAAAGAAAGGAAGAGAATAAGAAAAGTCTCTCTCAAGGTATGTTTATGGGTCAGAAGTAGAGTTCCCCCTTTTTTGATATTTCTATTTTATTTGGAATTCTTTAGTTTTACTAAATTAACTTTAGCCTTCTTTTAGCTCGTTATATGTTCGTTAAGTCATTTTTATTCTATGTAAAATCTTATTACTTAATATATTAAATTTTATTGTTATTACATAAAGTTGTGTTTTCATAATGAATAATGAATGAATTTCCAATATTTCGGACTCCGAGGGCCACTTACCACATGCCCAAATTAAAGTTCTTTTTACGGTTAGAACAACTAAAAACACGCGTTTGGTGTGAACGCGACGAATTGTCACATCCTGGGGCCCTAGTGTCGAGTTTATCTGTTACAACGCATTCGTGTTAGCAGTATCACGTGACATCAACACGAATGCTTTGTAACACGATAAACTCAAGACTGGGACCCCTGATGTCAGATACATCCTGACAAAACTATCTCCGCTCGGTGATTAAACTCTCTCTCTTTATATTAAAAGACACCCAGCGATCCCAAAATATTAACATCACTGTTAGGATTAACAATGATTGGTGGAACACAATTTTTCTAACTCCACTCAGTGACACCATTGATAAAGTAACATCTCAATGGTGGAACCGGCGAAGACTAGGACCCCTGATGTCAGATAATCCTGACAAAACTATCTCCGCTCGGTGATTAAACTCTCTCTCTTTACATTAAAAGACACCGAGCGATCCTACAATATTAACATCACTGTTAGGATTAACAATGATTGGTGGAACAGAATTTTTCTAACTCCACTCAGTGACACCATTGATAAATTAACATCTCAATGGTGGAACCGGCATTAGTTTTATTTCTGTGGGAAGAATTAAGTGCCGAATTAGAACCTAAAACTAGTTAACTAACTTCTTATAATTGACTTAACATGCAATACTGTTAGAAATATGACGTGATAAATTTAATAAAAAAAATATTTAAAGAAAACAGAGAAATATTAATCCTGCATTCGTTAATTTTTTAATTAGAATTAATCAACAATTTTCTAATATTAATATATCTATATGTTTAAGAGCTATGCACATTCACATCAAATTTACTGATTTTAACCAATTCATCATTTTTAACGAATCATATGAAAGAAACTTTAATTTAAATAAAACTAAGTATTAATTTTTCTTTCTAAGCCTAAGCCTATGCTATGCAAACTACCAACTATGATAGCAACTTAGCCACTGAACCTCATATTATTAAGAATGAACTATGATTTTAAATAAATACCGTATTTACTTTTTAATTAACAGGTTCTAATTGATTTGAAGTTTTATGCTACATGCTTTATCAAGAAGCAATAGCTGAAGATCTTCATATATATCAGTCAACCCTTTGCCAATCGATGCAGAAGTGAAGATAATAAGGCTTTCAATAAAGTAATTCCGTTGCTTTCTCCTATAAACATTGCTTGACCTTTACCGTAAAACAATTACTTAACTTTTCTGTAATTAAATTTCAATAGATAATAAGGAGTTCAATAAAGTAATTCCGTTGCTTTCTCCTGTAAACATTGCTTGACCTTTACCGTAAAACAATTACTTAACTTTTCTGTAATTAAATTTCACTTTTCGTTTAAAAAATCGAATAATAATTCTTTTTGTTAAGTTGTAACCACAACTTTGATATCAAGTTGGTTGATGTCAGTAAAATCTTTTCTATTGTCTGCGAACTAACGGAAGTGTGCAATTCTAGAACCGAGGCTGTTATGTAAGATAGAATCTCACAAACTCACTGTTCTGAATAGCAATTTCGCTCAGATGTGAATTCTGATGGCCGAGAATGAAACGCGTCGACTCCTGAGGTCACAATTCGAATCCAGTATTAACTCGATGTTCAGAATACCTTGGTATCCTGGTAGACGGGTAAAGTCAGATGTGCAAACTCACTGTTCCGAATAGCAATTTCGCACAGATGTGAATTCTGATGGCCGAGAATGAAACGCGTCGACTCCTGACGTTACAATTCGAATCCGGTTTAACTTGATATTTAGAAGACCCTGGTAAAGTCAAATGTGCAGAACATACAAAAATCAACGCCGCTATTACCCCATCTTTTGTATTCATCATGATCGAAGTTAGATAGTAAAATGATGAGAGTTCGGGGCAGCGCCGGCGGAAGTGGGTGTGAGGTTTGTGCACTGCACAAATTCCCCAAACAATAGGGGGCGCCAAAAGTGATTGGTAAAATTAACGACGAAAAAATTATTAATTTTCTAAAAATAATTAATACTTTCTTTACATTAGGCTATAGAATCAAATTTTTAGTTTCCAAAATTAAAAAAATTTTAGTACCTAATAAATATTTAATACAAAAATCGTATTGCAAAATAATGGTGTAGATTCGAAAACTAAATAATGTATTGATCATGATCGAAGCTAGATAGTAAAATAATGTGAGTTCGGAGCAGGGCCGGCGGAAGTATGTGTGAGTTTTGTGCACTGCACAAATTCCCCAAACAATAGGAGGCGCCAAAAGTGATTGGTAAAATTAACGACGAAAAAATTATTAATTTTCTAAAAATAATTAATACTTTACATTAGACTATAGAATCAAATTTTTAGTTTCCAAAATTAAAAAATTTCAGTACCTTATAAATATTTAATACAAAAATCGTATTGCAAAATAATGGTGTAGATTCGAAAACTAAATAATTTATTGCAGGGTCGCGAAATCAGTTTCTGCCAACATTGGTTTTTGTACAAAAGCGTCTCATATATCAGCGCTGTTTCTGGTTGGGAGATATTTTTGATCTCGCTATCAAACTTCACGAAAATACCTAATTTCTTGAAATGGTTATTAGGATGACTAAGCAGACATCCAACGAGCAAGCAATGTGCTGATGTAGATTTCTATTTACTTTGATAAATCGATTTAAGATAAATTAAATAGCTCAATAATTATTACGAAGTTAGCCTGAGAAAAACACTTTACGAACCATCAGGCTGAAAATTCAAATGTGTACTCCACTAATGGATGGTGAATAAAATATTCTCATAAATTTATATTCGAATAGTTATTGATCGCGAAATCAGTTTCTGCCAACATTGGTTTCTGTACAAAAGCGTCTCATATATCAGCGCTGTTTCTGGTTGGGAGATATGTTTGATCTTGGTATCAAACTTCAGGAAAATACCTAATTTCTTGAAATGGTTATTAGGATGACTACACAGATACCCAACGAGCAAGCATTATGCTGATGTAGATTTCTGTTTGATAAATCGATTTAAGATAAATAGCTCAATAATTATTACGAAGTTAGCCTGAGAAGAACACTTTACGAACCATCAGGCTGAAAATTCAAATGTTTACTCCACTAATGGATGGTGAATAAAATATTCTCATAAATTTATATTCGAATAGTTATTGATTAAAATTCTATCGATTGAAAAAGGTGTATCTTATATAACACAGGAAAAAAATATTTCAAAGGGATAACCATTTTGCTGGAACAAACTGTACACGATACATCAAGAAAGTAAACTAGCTGATTCATTTAGTTATAGTTATCCTTCCGTAGATGTTTCTTTATACGTAGATATATTGAAAAGGTGTATCTTATATAACACAGGAAAAAATATTTCAAAGGGATAACCATTTTACTGCAACAAACTGTACACGATACATCAAGAAAGTAAAATAGCTGATTCCGTTAGTTATAGTTATCCTTTCGTAGAAGTGAATTATACGTAGATATATTTGTACTTACTTGTATATACTAGGATTTAAAATATAGATATCAATATTAAACTGTAAGTAATATAAAATAATATTTAGTTAACATAAGTTTGTAAGTAAATATTTAAAAAAAATGGAAATTTCTGTACATTCTACAAGTTGTTTCGGATGTTACTTATATCCGAGCCAAATTCTAGCGAAAATATTTGGAGTGGGTATGACTATAACATGTTCTTGTAAAAATGAGTCTACATGGTCTAGATCGCGAATATTTGGAGTGGGTATGACTATAACTTGTTCTTGTAATAATGAGTCTACCTGGTCTAGATTTTTGTCAATGGTTTATCAACCATTCGTCGCTGCATGTTTCTGGTTTTTCCCAATTTATGTAATAATTATGAGTATTATACCGGGACGGCTTCCCTGCGAAAGGCATTTAAATTATATTGCTGACGATACATTAGTCGCAAAGTTATTTTTATTTGAGGTAACTCTCCAACACGCCATCAACTGTACTCTTTCGAATTTTGAGAAAGGAAGAAAATTCTGTCCTTCATTGAAAATCGAAAACGAAAATGAGATTTCTTTTGCGCTCAAAATACAACATATTCTGCTGTGTTTACTGAGCTGTAGTTATATAATAATATTATTAGTCACTGCAGGTGTAACAAGCTTAAAAATTTACAAATCTCTTTTTCATCAGGGAGAATGGGAGAGTTGTATTTGCGAAACAATCATATTCATATTCATTTTATATCTTTTCGGATTTATTTTATTTGGACTCGCTGTTGGCATTATAGTATGCTCTCTAATATCAATCGCTGCAGGTGAAACAAGCTTAAAAAGTTACAAATCTCTTTCTCATCAGGGAGAATGGGACAGTTGTATTTGCGAAACAATCATATTCATATTCATTTTATATCTTGTCGGATTTATTTTATTTGGACTCGCTGTTGGCATTATCGTATGCTCGCTCATAAAGAAAAAATTTGACATGTTGACGGAAGAAATACAAGACAGTAGTGTCAGTGCATCCGAACTGAAGCAATTTCTATATTCTGTTTATCGAAGATATAACAATTACACCGAGATGATAGATGAATTCAACGATTCTTGCAGTTTGATTTGTACATTCACTTACACTTTCGGCATTTCGTTTTGCTGTTCATTAATGTATTTATTGGTGTTTCTGGTGAAAGATATCGTAAAAGCCATTATGCTGTGTTTTTTAATTGTTTTAACTGTTTCTTTCATGGTGATTACAGCTGTGGCAGTCGCTGAAGTATGGACATCGGTAAGTGTTTCATTTTACCAATGTTTGTATTATTTTATCAATCAGTCGCTGCAGGTGTAACAAGCTTAAAAAGTTACAAATCTCTTTCTCATCAGGGAGAATGGGAGAGTTGTATTTGCGAAACAATCATATTCATATTCATTTTATATCTTTTCGGATTTATTTTATTTGGACTCGCTGTTGGCATTATAGTATGCTCTCTCATAAAGAAAAAATTTGACATGTTGACTGAAGAAATACAAAAGAGTCGTGTCAGCTCATCCCAATTGAAGGAATTTCTATATTCTGTTTATCGAAGATATAACAGTTACACCGAGTTGATAGATGAATTCAACGATTCTTGCAGTTTGATTTGTACATTCACTTACACTTTCGGCATTTCGTTTTGCTGTTCATTAATGTATTTATTGGTGTTTTTGGTGAAAGATATCGAAAAAGCTATTTTATTGTGTTTTTTAATTGTTTTAACTGTTACTCTCATGGTGATTACAGCTCTGGCCAGCGCTGAAGTATGGACATCGGTAAGTGTTTCATTTTACCAATGTTTGTATTATTTTATCAATATTATGATTTTTTTCTGTGGTATAGTGTAATATGAGCATTTTTATAAATAACATTCATTTAATTTTTCTGCCAAAAGTACGTAACAGTTAAGATATTTTAACTGTACGTAAAGCTGTGTCTTACCATCCTGGAGGATCCGGGTTCAAATCCAGATCCTGAAGGATCTTTGATATAGTGTAATATGAGCATTTTTATAAATAACATTCATTTAAATTTATTGCCAAAAGTACGTAACAGTTAAGATATTTTAACTGTAAGAAAAGCTGTGTCTTACCATCCTGGAGGATCCGGGTTCAAATCCAGATCCTGAAGGATCTTATGACACTAAACCTCCAATTGTTCAGGAGAGGTTGAGATGGAGTTCAGCCATCCGGTTGACTCCATAATGGGTGTTTATTAGCCTGTGATGAGTGACTGCCGCCAGATACAGTATGTCCTTCGTGCGATATGGAGGCTTAACCTACCTCAACAACAACAAACAATCTAACCTAATCTAACTATACGAATTTTATTTATTATGTTTTGTATCCGTTAATATCTCTTCTTTTATTATAAAATTCTAAAAATCTTCTAGGTAATTCGATCATAATTAATACTTTCAGATGAGAGCAGTCACTCTGCTTATTGTTGTAAGATAGGTCTTCATATGGAGATCTAGTAGTTAGTATTGAATTAGGGAATTTACAATCGCTCATGCGTAATATCAGCATTTTTATAAATAACATTCATTTAAATTTTTATGCTAAAAATACGTAACAGTTAAGATATTTTAACTATACATAAAGCTGTGGCTTACTAGCTTGGAGGACCGGGTTCAAATCCAGGTCCTCCAGTATGGTAAGAAACCAAACCTCCAATTTTTTTGGAGACGCAGAGATGGAGTTCAGCCATCGGGTTGACTCATATTGGCTGTTTATTAGCCTGTGATGAGTGACTGCCGCCAAATACAGTATTTCCCTCGTGCGATATGGAGGCTTAACCTACCTCAACAACAACAAACACTCTAACCTAATCTAACTATACGAATTTTATTTATTATGTTTTGTATCCGTTAATATCTCTTCTTTTATTATAAAATTCTAAAAATCTTCTAGGTAATTCGATCATAATTAATACTTTCAGATGAGAGCAGTCACTCTGCTTATTGTTGTAAGATAGGTCTTCATATGGAGATCTAGTAGTTAGTATTGAATTAGGGAATTTACAATCGCTCATATGACATCTAATTATTAATAGTAGTATAATATTTATAATTAACGAATTACCTGAGGAGGCTAAATCTAAATTAAAGTTAATAAAATTTGTGAAATTAACTTGAAGGAATTTTTGATCTAGCTTGATTTTATTTAGTCAGAAATCTTCATCCTATGACCTGTAGTTCAACTATTGAAATTCTTTCTTTAATACAAAATAAGAAAGATATGATGTTTATCACATTTGTTTTTATTTAGAATATTAAATCGTAAGGGGAGGTATGACTGTACTATTTTTCATTACGCATAAACTGTTACCGTCAATATTGTCATGTATATTCTACATCAAATAAACAAGAAACAGTAAAATTTTGATCTACACAAATTAGGTGCTATATCAGAAATAATTTATAAATCTAAATTAAAGTTATTAAAATTTGTAAAATTTAACTTGAAGGAATTTTTGATCTAGCTTGAATTTATTTAGTCAGAAATCTTCATCCTATGACCTGTAGTCCAACTATTGAAATTCTTTCTTTAATACAAAATAAGAAAGATATGATGTTTATCACATTTGCATAATCGCATTATAAATAATCAAAAATCTATATACATATGCATCATTGTAATTTTATGATTAAGTTGTATATTCACAAAATTAGGAGAAAATATATATTTATATATTAAAACAAAAATTCTTTAGTAGAATTAATAAATTATTTAAAATCATTCGTTATTCCTATGTTTATCCTCATGATATTTACGGTAATAAATTAATCGATATTACTCGAAGGAGTGTCGTTTTATTATTATTAAAAGGCACAAAAATTAAAGCATAGTATAGAGAAAATTTCACACCGGATGAATAATTTGTGCCTCGGAGTGTCGTTTTATTATTATTCAAAGGCACAAAAATTAAAGCATAGTATAGAGAAAACTATTCCAAGGAGTGTCGTTTTATTATTATTCAAAGGCACAAAAATTAAAGCATAGTATAGAGAAAATTTCACACCGGATGAATAATTTGTGGAGAGAGGGAGTTGAAGAATAGTTTTGTCTCCGATTCTAGTATATCCAATTAAATTATTATTTCATAATTATCTTTAAATGAAGTTTTCATCTCTTTTCAGGCAAGAAGACCTCTAAAGGAATTGCACAAATATTTCTCTACTACTTGGAACGCATTAGATAATCTACTGGTGAGTATAATATCTAAAATTATTTCTGATATAGCACCTAATTTGTGTAGATCAAAATTTTACTGTTTCTTGTTTACTTGATGTAGAATATACATGACAATATTGACAGTCACAGTTTATGCGTAATGAAAAATAGTAGTCACTCTAATTTGTGTAGATCAAAATTTTTTTTTTGAAAATTTTACTGTTTCTTGTTTATTTGATTTAGAATATACATGACAATATTGACAGTCACAGTTTATGCGTAATGAAAAATAGTACAGTAATACCTCCCCTTACGTCTTTAATATTCTAAATAAAAAATAAATTATAAATTATTATGCATATTTTAATCATTATTTTATTCATTTTTATATGATTTTGCCATTTTTCTTAGTTTTCAGGTTATTTTATGAGTTCTTAATAAATTCATTAATGATGTGCAGTTGCATTAACTGACGTTAAGGCTGGATGTCATAGGCGTGAACGCGGCGTCAATATGCTGACGTAAATTCATCGCCCATAAAATGTCCTGTATCGATATTCAAATCAGAAGCGTACGACCCGACATAAATGACATCATTTACTTAATGACCGGTTACTGTGACGTCATTTATAGTTAGATGATTCATTATGGATAGCAAAACTCGAGAACTGCTCTATTTATAGATCGCTTTATTCAAAAATTTATTGGATGTCATGGTTTGCCATAACAAAATTCAAAATCTAAAAGAACTGCATGAATGTGTATAAATGACATCATTTACTTAATGACCGGTTACTGTGACGTCATTTAAAGTTAGATGATTCATTATGGATAGCAAAGCTCGAGAACTGCTCTATTTATCGATGGCTTCATTCATATAATTATTGGATGTCATGGTTTGCCATAACAAAATTCAAAATCTAAAAGAACTGCATGAATGTGTGATATATAACGTTTCAGAGACAACAAAATTTCAATGAGCAACAATACCCCGATTGGACGAATGGTCAATGTACTCTTGTACATAGCGTAAAATATTAAACAAGAGCAAACTTCGGCATATAGATACAGGATCTAGCCATATAGCGGAAGTAACTTTATCAGGATCCGCACATCGAAGTATTTATATCGCATTTGCTGGGTCTCACTGGCGTAAAACGTGACGTAAATACGTCGGTGTATCGACACTGATGATGTCACTTCCTGTATCTTGTACATAGCGTAAAATGTTAAACAAGAGCAAACTTCGGCATATAAACACAGGATCTATCCATATAGCGGAAGTAACTTTATCAGGATCCGCACATCGAAGTATTTATATCGCATTTGCTGGGTCTCACTGGCGTAAAACGTGACGTAAATACGTCGGTGTATCGACACTGATGATGTCACTTCCTGTATTTTTTACGCTGCAGAGTTACGCCGGCAATTACTTGTCTTCAACTTTATCCGTTACGCCAATAGTACGTTGGCCATTCGTCCAATAAGAAGAGAGATTGTTTTATTTCGTAACTCAATATGGAGAGTAGAGAAGATACCATGCGTGCGTTCATTAATGAAGCATTTCTGGAAAACTCAATATGGAGAGTAGAGAAGATACCATGTGTGCGTTCATTAATGAAGCATTTCTGGAAAAAATGAGAAAATTTGAAAAATTCATAAATGAAGACATCGATAGATAAAACAGTTCTTGATTTTCGCTATACATGTTGAATCAGCTAAGTTTAAATGATGTCACAGTAATTAGCCAATAACTAAGCAAGGTCGTTTATTTTCGTCGTTTAGTTATTTGGGTTCGGTCTGAACATCGATACGATTGACGTTTCGTGCGCGATGCATTTACGTCAGCGCACTGACGTCGCATTTTACGCCTGTTTGACCCAACCTTTACACCTTTAACCCAGTCTTTAATAATAGATTTTTATTGTTTTCTATTTAACAAAAATCCGATGTAAAGTCGAAAACAATGTAAATCGAAACGATTTAAGTCGAATTATGACTATATTTTAATCGATATAATTTAATGTTTTGAAATCTTGAATGAAAATTTTAAGCAAAATTGTATAATTTTCCTTTCGAAAAAGGTCGTATTTTGTATAATTATATACATAATTGAATTGGTATGTGGATATATTCTGCCAATAATTCTGCTTACTATACATGTTGAATCAGCTAAGTTTAAATGATGTCACAGTAATTAGCCAATAACAAAGCAACGTCGTTTATTTTCGTCGTTTAGTTATTTGGGTTCGGTCTGAACATCGATACGATTGACGTTTCGTGCGCGATGCATTTACGTCAGCGCACTGACGTCGCATTTTACGCCCTTAACGCTGGAGAGTTAGGCTGGCAATTACTTGTCTTCAACTTTATCCGTTACGCCAATAGTACGTTGGCCATTCATCCAATCAGAAGAGAGATTGTTTTATTATGTAATTCAATATGGAGAGTAGAGAAGATACCATGCGTGCGTTCATTAATGAAGCATTTCTGGAAAAAATGAGAAAATTTGAAAAATTCATAAATGAAGACATCGATAGATAAAACAGTTCTTGATTTTCGCAATACATGTTGAATCATCTAACTTTAAATGATGTCACAGTAATTAGCCAATAACTAAGCAACGTCGTTTAGTTACGTCGTTTAGTTATTTGCGTTCGGTCTGAACATCGGTACGATTGACGTTTCGTGCGCGATGCATTTACGTCAGCGCACTGACGTCGCATTTTACGCCTGTTTGACCCAACCTTTACACCTTTAACCCAGTCTTTAATAATAGATTTTTATTGTTTTCTATTTAACAAAAATCCGATGTAAAGTCGAAAACATTGTAAATCGAATTATGACTATATTTTAATCGATATAATTTAATGTTTTGAAATCTTGAATGAAAATTTTAAGAAAAATTGTATAATTTTCCTTTCGAAAAATGTCCTATTGTATATAATTATATACATAATTGAATTGGTATGTGGATATATTCTGCCAATAATTCTGCATAAATTTTTGTGACATATGTTTAATAAAATTATTATTATTAAGTTTTTCTCCAAAAATGCGAAGATAGACTACTATACTTTATTAATACAAAATTTTTTTATTTAGATGATAAATATTCAAAAAAGGTACACTGGACCCACTATAGGAGTTGCTTTATTTTTCCTTAAATTTTTGTGATATATGTTTAATAAAATTATTATTAAACAGCAGAAAATTTTTTCTCCAAAAATGTAAAAATACTATACTTTATTAATACAAAATTTTCTTATTTAGATGATAAATATTCAAAAAAGGTACACTGGACCCACTATAGGAGTTGCTTTATTGCAATTCGTTTTTGAAAGAAGCATCGCCATTAAGGTAGTTAAATATTTCATTATTTGATAATATTCAACTTAAAAATACTTATAAAAGTAATTTTATGTTTTCTTTATAGTTATGGAATTCCATGGTTGATTTCTATTTGTTTCTCGTAAAATTTCATAACATAAGATACGGTAATAGATGTCAGACTGGATTGCTTGACGCCTACTAATTGGGAACATAAAATATGTTAAAACTGAATGAAAATAAATATAAATAAACGAAGAATCTCGGAAATAGATGGAGATTTTCTTTTGTACCATATCAATAACTTTGCTATTAGATACGGTAATAGATGTCAGACTGGATTGCTTGAATCGTACTAATTGGGAACATAAATATGTTAAAACTGAATGAAGAAATATAAATGAACGAAGAATAATTGCTTGACGCCTACTAATTGGGAACATAAATATGTTAAAACTGAATGAAGAAATATAAATGAACGAAGAATCTCGGAAATAGATGGAGATTTTCTTTTGTACCATATCAATAACTTTGCTATATTTAAATACATTTTACTTTTATTGATACTTTAATGGTTGAAATACTTTTTACGTATTTACAATATAGATAGCATATTGATAACCGATTCTGACAAGCAGCTTCTTGTTAGAACTGGTTATTAATGGTTGTCTCAATATAAGTAATTATTGATAACTAGTGAATGATTACCTATGATAACCAATCAGTAATATTCCCAAATCGCATAATTCTATTACTTTATATGTAGGGTGGAAAATAATATTGGATTTTCATAAAAATAATTATTATTAATAGTTTCCTTGGTAGGATACAGCTTATAAGACCGCTACACTGTTTAACACATTGTTTTTTCACATTGTCTCTCTATGTGTCCCCAATAATAACTTTAGAACTTATGATGTAATTTTCATAAAATTTGATGATAATGTTCTACCCATTAAAAATAACCTCAATATCGCATCACTAAATCTTCTAGATTCAACAATTTTAAGATGCCGGTATCTGTATTTCTGCGAGGAAAAACTAAGATGTTCATATAAATAAAAAAAATGTGGTACTGTACCTAGACTTGTCCTCTTTCAATGATTGATTCGATTGAACTAAGTTATTGTCACTGATATAGCATATTCTTTCTTTAAGATAAGTTATAATTCAAAAGGTAAATATATTTTCAGAATCTTGAAAAGTTATTCTGTATGCTTATGCAATATAGAATGATAGATGTCAGACTGGTCTGCTTGAATCGTACTAATTGGCACATAAAATATATTAAAACTGATTGAAGAAATAAAAACAAACGAAGAATCATGGAATTCTTCTATACCACATCAATAACTTTGCTATACTTTAATATAATATTTTTACTGGTACCGGTACTTTAATGATCAAAATACTTTTTAAGTATTTACAATACTGTATAAACAATATATTGATAACCAATTCTGACAAGTAGCTACTTGTCAGAACTGGTTATTAATAGTTCTATAAGTAACCGTTGATAGCCAATCAATGATTACCTTTGATAACCAATCAATAATATTTCTGAATTCGAATAAAAATGGCACAATAGTATTACATTATATGTAAGGACTTTTCTATAGGTGGAAAGTAATATTGAAGTTTCATAAAAATAATTATTATTAATAGTTTTCTTGGTAGGATACAGCTTATAAGATCGCTACACTGTTTAATACATTGTTTCTTCATATTGTCAATCTACAAAAAATAACTTTCGAACTTATGATGTAATTTTTATAAAATTTGATGATAATGTTCCTCGCATTAAAAATAATCTCAATATAATTCTGAATTTGATATCACTGCGCTATATGACATTGAAGATGTAGAAAATTGAAGTATTCTTCGTCATTCGCCCATTTTTAGTAGTGAACAAAATGCTTTCCATTTGAATGATCCGAGATTATGTAAAATTATTTCTATTAAATAAAAACTTACTGGTATATTCAACTGTCTTGCACTCCAGCTGTGCGAACTAAATCACGTGACATGAGAGTTCAAATGTAACCAAAGGGTAGTCAGTTCTGTTCCTTCACTGTGAATAATTTTACTTTTTACTTTTGACATGACTGACTACTAAAGAATTCCAATACTGATTCGATCTGACTGTAAAAGCAATTGACCTTAATTTTCAAGTTGTAAACTTTATCACCGCTGACAAGGCTCATCTTCCATGCATTCACCCAATTTGTAACAAATAGATTCGTCTTACAGGTAGTATGTGATTGGCTGGTTACTGCGCATTCACGTATACAGTGCCAAGACAGATGAATATACCAGTATGCAGCCATTCTCGTGATCCTAGTACCGCGCGGTAGCTATCTTGGGGCGGAGCCTAACAATTTACCGTAAAGCTTAAGATTAGCACTATTCTGGTAGTCCTACTTCGGTGACGTATAGAGCATCTTACGTGATGTCAGCGTGGTAAATCTACTTCACCTAGAGAGCTGCTGTAAATCGTCGGTAGCAGAAAGTATGATGAATACCATAGATTTATCTTTGTTGTTTAAAGCTGAATATAAAATATTTAAACGTGAGTGTTTCGCGATCACAGAATCCATTTAACAATTTCATCAGAACTTTTTATTGAATTTTTATATCAACAAGCATCTAATGTATAATATAATAAAAAATGACTTTCCATAAAAAAAGACTTAAAATAGGAACCTCTTTGTCTATTGAAGAATAGTACTAAATACAATAAATTTTTATGTAACAGGAGATTTCTAACGTTCTGTAGAAAACATTTTCAATAGTTTGAACTAATTTTCCGTTAGCCGAAGCATTGAATGTGTAGATAATTCAATAATCAGTCGTTTTTCGGGTGTTATGCCAGTTTTCCATTTGATAGACATAAATAATTAGATACGAAATTAAATAAATTTTTTTTACGTAAATTATATATTACTATCATTTTATATTTTAAATTCAATTATGCATTACTAACATAAAATGTGAAAGAATGCTAATGTGGAATTTGACAATGCATTGTATTTGGTTTAATGTTATCCATGTAATAAGTTATAGAAATATTATAATTAAATATTTACAAATTTAGCAATGAAATATTTCTGTATTTAATACTAGCATACCCGTGCCCGGCGTTGCTCGGGCAATTCATGGTGTGTTACTTAATTAAATTTTTGTGACATATGTTTAATAAAATTATTATTATTAAAAGTTTTTCTCCAAAAATGCGAAGAAAGACTACTATACTTTATTAATACAAAATTTTCTTATTTAGATGATAAATATTCAAAAAAGGTACACTGGACCCACTATAGGAGTTGCTTTATTGCAATTCGTTGTTGAAAGAAGCATTGCCATTAAGGTAATTAAATATTTCATTATTTGATAATACTCAAAATTTCTTATAGAAATAATTTTATGTTTTCTTTATAGTTATGGAATTCCATGGTTGATTTCTATTTGTTCCTGGTAAAATTTCATAACATAAGATACGGTGATAGATGTCAGACTGGTCTGCTTGAATCGTACTAATTGGCACATAAAATATATTAAAACTGATTGAAGAAATAAAAACAAACGAAGAATCATGGAATTCTTCTATACCACATCAATAACTTTGCTATACTTAAATATAATATTTTTACTGGTACCGGTACTTTAATGATCAAAATACTTTTTAAGTATTTACAATACTGTATAAACAATATATTGATAACCAATTCTGACAAGTAGCTACTTGTCAGAACTGGTTATTAATAGTTCTATAAGTAACCGTTGATAGCCAATCAATGATTACCTTTGATAACCAATCAATAATATTTCTGAATTCGAATAAAAATGGCACAATAGTATTACATTATATGTAAGGACTTTTCTATAGGTGGAAAGTAATATTGAAGTTTCATAAAAATAATTATTATTAATAGTTTTCTTGGTAGGATACAGCTTATAAGATCGCTACACTGTTTAATACATTGTTTCTTCATATTGTCAATCTACAAAAAATAACTTTCGAACTTATGATGTAATTTTTATAAAATTTGATGATAATGTTCCTCGCATTAAAAATAATCTCAATATAATTCTGAATTTGATATCACTGCGCTATATGACATTGAAGATGTAGAAAATTGAAGTATTCTTCGTCATTCGCCCATTTTTAGTAGTGAACAAAATGCTCTCCATTTGAATGATCCGAGATTATGTAAAATTATTTCTATTAAATAAAAACTTACTGGTATATTCAACTGTCTTGGCACTCCAGCTGTGCGAACTAAATCACGTGACATGAGAGTTCAAATGTAACCAAAGGGTAGTCAGTTCTGTTCCTTCACTGTGAATAATTTTACTTTTTACTTTTGACATGACTGACTACTAAAGAATTCCAATACTGATTCGATCTGACTGTAAAAGCAATTGACCTTAATTTTCAAGTTGTAAACTTTATCACCGCTGACAAGGCTCATCTTCCATGCATTCACCCAATTTGTAACAAATAGATTCGTCTTACAGGTAGTATGTGATTGGCTGGTTACTGCGCATTCACGTATACAGTGCCAAGACAGATGAATATACCAGTATGCAGCCATTCTCGTGATCCTAGTACCGCGCGGTAGCTATCTTGGGGCGGAGCCTAACAATTTACCGTAAAGCTTAAGATTAGCACTATTCTGGTAGTCCTACTTCGGTGACGTATAGAGCATCTTACGTGATGTCAGCGTGGTAAATCTACTTCACCTAGAGAGCTGCTGTAAATCGTCGGTAGCAGAAAGTATGATGAATACCATAGATTTATCTTTGTTGTTTAAAGCTGAATATAAAATATTTAAACGTGAGTGTTTCGCGATCACAGAATCCATTTAACAATTTCATCAGAACTTTTTATTGAATTTTTATATCAACAAGCATCTAATGTATAATATAATAAAAAATGACTTTCCATAAAAAAAGACTTAAAATAGGAACCTCTTTGTCTATTGAAGAATAGTACTAAATACAATAAATTTTTATGTAACAGGAGATTTCTAACGTTCTGTAGAAAACATTTTCAATAGTTTGAACTAATTTTCCGTTAGCCGAAGCATTGAATGTGTAGATAATTCAATAATCAGTCGTTTTTCGGGTGTTATGCCAGTTTTCCATTTGATAGACATAAATAATTAGATACGAAATTAAATAAATTTTTTTTACGTAAATTATATATTACTATCATTTTATATTTTAAATTCAATTATGCATTACTAACATAAAATGTGAAAGAATGCTAATGTGGAATTTGACAATGCATTGTATTTGGTTTAATGTTATCCATGTTATGTAATTTACGCCAATTATAATTAAAAAAACAAATTTCTAATAATCAATACCTATCTTAAGGCATCCCTGCCTAAATCCCCTAACGGACAAAAGTTGTTTCATAAAAATCCATTCAGCCGTTCTCGTGTTATAAGTGTACAAATGCGCTCAGGCATTTCAGATTTATAATATGTATAGATGATTTCAAAGGGAAAATAAAAAAGTAAAGAAATTATTTAATTCAGTAAATTCTCAATATTTAGCATATATTTTTTCTATTTGATAAAGTTTAAATAAAACATATTTGTTAGAATTAGTACAAAAATGAAAAAAATAATGTCGAAAAGTAAAAGCAAAATGCAACCGTCGTTGCATTTTGCTTTTACTTTCAGCCAACTTGATTCCTTGACTAACATTTATTGGTACATCAGGGTTGCCACTTTTTTATAGAAGAAAATCCAGAAACCTAAAAAATAATATCCAAAATAATCTATAATTTAAAATAAATAATCTAGAAAATAATCTAAATAAAAAATAATTTAATAGTTATTCAAATTAAAATTATTTACCTTTACATGGCCAGTAGCTCAACAAAGTCATCATCATCATCATCATCTTTCATATTACCGCTACTGATATATGTTGATAGTTCAGTTTGATTTTAATAGACAGCAACTATGCCTATTTCCTTAATAACTTCAGATGGGAAACAATAAGTGGAGCAACATTTTCCTTTTCTTATTATGCCAAATTTTATCGTTAAAATAGCATTCAAAAGTTCTAAAGACATTTTATTTCTTAATTTAGATTTTACATAATTTATTGCACTAAATACTCTTTCAATTTCAGCATTTGAATTGGAAGTATAAGTGCTGATATTGCACATTGAAACAATTCCGAAAATAGGTTAAAACCTGACGCATCTTTATATTCACCTACTTCATTCCAAAATGCTTCTGTATCTTCTTTATTAGTCCAGTTAACTAGATTTATTTTGTTTAGCTGGTATTCTGCCTGAGAGAGAGAAGTTTCAGAGGCTCCTAAAAATTTCATAACCTCGCAGAATGCAGCAATATCTTTAACTGGTTGGAGCATATGATTAACACAGAAAAAAGAAATATTTTGCAAGATCTTGACATTTTCTGGAAGTGTTTGTTTCAATGCAATAATTCAATTTCTTCAGGAATAGCAAAAATTTATCTACTTATATTAGTTTCTTCTACTTTAGTTAGGATGTTTTGTACTCAATAATTCAATTTCTGCAGGAATAGCAAAAATTTATCTACTTATATTAGTTTCTTCTACTTTAGTTAGAGTTAAAAAATCAAAACATCCTTCGATTTTAATTTCAAATATGTACCCCAAATAAGGTTTATCATTCAAGTAATCATCAATGTTGGAATTAAGTAGGTCAATATTACATGTTGGTAAGACAAGTTTCTTGCCAATTGATTTGATAAGTAAAATTAAATCATTTAATAGTTTCACTTTTTCAATATTTTTTGATTCAAAAAGTTTATTTACTTGTTGTACTTCAATTAGAACAGGGTTCAAGAAAAGGAATTTTTGCCAAAATTTTCTCATCTGAGTACATCTCATACAGAATTTCTGCTATATAACATTTTTCGCTCAAACGGGTTACTTGAAAGTGCGTTTTTAATTCCAGCCATTGCTGTAAAATTCTCTGAACTGCTGGTTGATTAGAAAGCCATCTTGTTTGACAATCTCTTGGAATTTTAAGAGGAAGTGAACCACTATATTCCAGCCATTGCTCTAAAATTCTCTGAACTGCTGGTTGATTAGAAAGTCATCTTGTTTGACAATCTCTTGGAATTTTAAGAGGAAGTGAACCACAATTCAATGTTTGAAACAAATTTTTGTACTGAATTTGTCTCACAGAAGAATGTGAAAACCATTTATGTATTTCAACAATCATAAAATTTAAAGATCTTGGTAAGCATTCTGCTGAAGCTTGGAAACTGTCGGTTGTATAGAGTGACAAACACATCTGATGAGAATTGGAAATTCAGCTTTTAGTTTTGCATACACACCATTATTAATGCCAACCATTACATTGGCATTATCAGTGCCAATTGCTACTAGATTCATTAATTTTAATTTATTTGAACTGAGCATAATTTTAATACTAGAGACAATGTGTTCGGCATTACAAGATTCAAGCTCAACGAGGCCAAGATATGTTGATACAACTTTTCTGTCAGAATTACTATAATATATTATAGATATTCCAAGTAATTTGTGTACAGTTGATGTCATTTGATTCATCAATTAAAATGCAAAATTTATTTTCACCAATGTTTTCTTGTAAATCTGTTTGAAAATAACGACACAAAGTATTTTTTATAATATTTGTACATTTTGTATGGTGTATAATTTTGTATCTTCATATCAGAAACTGCTTTGTTATGAGAAATATTATTTTTGCACAGATCTAAGTGATCACAATTTGAAATGGCAGAATGGTAACATAAAAATGATAAAATGGAAGCTTCTAACTTACAAGGGGTGCTTGCGAACTGGGTAAAAACGAAAAGGAACGAAGCTTTATAAATAAAGATAGTATCGATAGATAGTTCGATTATTAAGAGGTATAACTCAAATAAAAACGCTTAATCAACAATCAAATTCGGGATACATTCATGACGCGGAAGAGAAAAATGCGGCAATGAAATGGAAGCTTATAACTTACAAGGGGTGCTTGCGAACCGGGTAAAAACGAAAAGGAACGAAGCTTTATAAATAAAGATAGTATCGATAGATAGTTCGATCAGTCGATTATTAAGAGGTATAATTCAAATATAAACGCTTAATCAACAATCAAATTCGGGATACATTCATGACGCGGAAGAGAAAAATGCGGCGTGAGGCGGTCCATCAAAGTGTATCTTTGCGCCGACCGCCGCTATAATCGGCGCAAAGATACATTCTGAAAAAGGCGTGTTTTTCTGGGAGCATGCCTTGTTACTCATTCTAACTTTTGCAGCAAAACTTCGGATAAAAGCTCATTTCTCGAACTTTTATCGGAAGCTATGATTTTAAATTTCGAAATTTAGTTTTTAAATTATGTTCAATATTCTATTGCGCCGACCGCCGCTATAATCGGCGCAAAAATACATTCCGAAAAAATCGTGTTTTTCTGGGAGCATGCCTTGTTACTCATTCTAACTTTTGCAGCAAAACTTCGGATAAAAGCTCATTTCGAACTTTTATCAGAAGCTATGACTTTAAATTTCGAAATTTAGTTTTTAAATTTTGTTCAATATTCTATAAATATATGTAAAATTTAAATATATAAATATATGTATATTATTATATGTGAGATCCAAGGGCTAGGACCTGCTGGAGAACGTCACTTCTCACCCGATCGTAACTTAGCGATCTTGACAATTTTAATGTCGATATCGGGTGAGAGTTGCCTTTGTCCAGCCGGCGCCGAATACCCCGATCTCCACTATCCCCCTTTAACAATAATAAACACCCCGAATTCGAACTGTGCGGGCACTGTGATATCGTGCAGGTGTTCGAGAGGGTGTATGAGTTAATATGACAGAGGTCACGATGTCAACCTCCCGGGAGAAAGGGAGAGAACTTGTTTGTTTGTATTTCACGCGAAAAGACGGGGAATTGGGAAAAATAGAACAGAGTCTGATTTTGTGTTTGGAGGAGAACAGACGTTCCTCGTTTCTGCTCCCGCTATCGATCCAACAGTCGGTGTTCACGAACTTTGCTAGAAAAAGATCGTCACCAGTGCCGAGAATTCTCTTCTGCTCCCATTGCCTTTGGACCCATCCAACGTCCAAGACCCAGGCCATATCATCCACTCTGGTATCCAGCCTACAGAGACTTATAATTGGATCACCAGCGAGATCCAGAGCCGTACTCCGCCGATAGAGAACAGCCGAAGAGCCTTCCGACCGAACTACGTACCAACTTCTGTAAACGAGGTATTTGTCCTCCGACAAATTCTGTCGGTTGTAATACTGTAAATAACTCTCTCCTCAATAAAGGAAGATGTTTGTTTGTGCAAACGTTGTCTCCGAGTCCGTCTGTGTCTAGCACTCATCCTTATCTTCACCTCACGCCGCTCATAGGCCATTCGCCTGTCGAGACCTGTTCTTTTGGTAATTTGCGGGCTCTGAGGGCTAGGGCTTCACATATATTTATACCGTGAGTTTTTCTTGAAACCGAAGTCTGATTTTTGGCATCGCCACTTCTGATGCATATATCGTGTCAAGAATCATTGGCTACGAAATTTTTTTTTAATTGTAACGGCCATGCGTTTGAACGTATTAGCCGTTTTGAACGGATTCAAATTTGTGAACATTTACCGCTCTTCCGGGGTCGCCCGACCCCGGAAGAGCGGGAAATGGCCATAAGCAGCCGAGGAACAGTTAGTTTCGGACCAGCTGTCAAGAGAATAAGTTCCGTCGATTACCGGTCACTCAAGGGTATTTATTCTTTAAGTTCTTTTAGTTTCTTAACTATAATTAAGTTCTGTTTTATAATTTATTAATGTAGCTTTATTTACAACCTATTTTACGCTCGCAATGTGAGTTTATTGCATGTGAAAATAATCTTCTACCCTGTTAATATGGAGGGTGTGGCCTACCCGCCTTGTTCTCCGAGCTTTTATGTGACAATAAAAAGTAGGAAAAAGTATGCTAAACGAAAAACATATTGAATTTATTTTTTTACAGACAATACTATGACAATGAAAATAAAAATATTTCAGACATAAGATAAATCGACATCTTGCGCACTTGATAAATCTTATTTCATCAGGACAATTAATACATGCGATAGAATCTGTACATAAAAATTCAAAACACGCTCGCTTAACATTAGAAAATTGGAAACGATTATCTACTATTCTGGCTGACCCCAAGAATACAATATTAGAGGTCTGAATATATCGGATGAAATTTGGTGATGTATTAATGATTGTAGACGTATGATACCTGCTCTGCTTGCCCAGTTTTCCTCATTAGGCAATTAGAATGGTCATATGACAATTCTAAAGCAGTTATAATTCTGTTTTGTAAGTATTTTATTTGTCTATGTATAGTTTTGTCTATGGGCTGACATTGTGCTGTACACTTTTCAGGAATTATTACAATTCGGTATTCCGGTCGGTTATTTTGATGGCCAAAGATACTTGCATAAATTTCGGAATTAGTGTGTCCAGTCCAAGCATCGATAACAAGGACAAAATCTTCTGTGACAAGAGGAGCAAAGGTCGTTTTG